>JAVJIF010032726.1:0-185534 GCA_038442645.1 Agave tequilana
AACACGGTCATCTTAACCTTCCATATGGGAAAGTTAAGTCCATCAAACTTAGGGGGTGTCTTGATACCATCGGCTGTTTACTAAATGAGTATGAATGAAATGATTAGCAATGTGAGGATCTCTCTAAGGTTTTTAGCCAATCCTAGAGTCCAAGCTCTGATACCAATTGAAATACCCTAGAGGGGGGTGAAATAGGTGTAATTGCTAATCTAATGATCTTTTTAAACTTAAGTAAATATGAGTGATGCAACGATCTCTCAAAACACGACTAGGAGCCGAATACCCGGTGAAGGGTTCTGAACTCCGTCCTCCCCAATTCCCCTTAAAGATGGTTAGAGGTGCGCATGCAACCGTTTTGTATGAGATTTGATCGAACAAGATAAGAATGAAAATGCTATAATGAAATACACACAATAAATATTACAAGTAAAGTAAACAAGAGAAGATTGCACAAGTAAAGGTTAGTTCTCAAGCAAATAGTTGTAGACAATATAAAGCAGAGAAAAATAAAGCAAGATGACGCAAGGCAATCGCAAACACGAATGATTTGTTTCGAGTTCGAGCCACCGCTCTAGTCCCCGCCTTCACCTCCGTGAAGGGTTTCCACTATCCACCGAGGACGCCTTACAATTTGGTCTACCGAAGACCGAGCACCGAGCTCCACACCTTACAAAAGAACCTCAACCTTAGAGGTTGCTCCACAAGAAGAGAATCACAGAACAAGAGTGATCACAACAAGATCACTAAACTCTTTCTCAAACACTTTTTACAATTCTCACTCTTTTTACAACTTCACTATAGTATGAGTAATGGATTTTTGGCTCTATGAAGTGTGGTGAGAAAACTTCAGTTGTAGAGTGATATTAGCAATCAAACACAACTGAAAACTAGCTCAAAAGATTGGAATTGAAAGCTTTAAAACAATTTTTCCTTTTCTCTTTGAAAAACAATGAAAACTTTGAGGATTGTTTCTTAGTGGTAACAAGACCTATTGCCCTCTATTTATAAGGAGAGAATAGGTTAAACTCTTTTCTTTACACCTAATTTGACCTGCAAAAGGCCCCCACAACTCTCTAAAACTCTGTTAAAGAAGACAGAAAAACAGATTTCAGAACTATCCCAAAGAGGAAAGAGCCGTTGGCCAGCAGCAGGCATGGCGGTCGACCGGTCCGGTCGACCGTCACCTTGCTGGCAAAGAGCAGTTGGGCTCCGGTCGACTGTCCGGTCGACGTCCGCTTTGAGGAAACACAGTTTCCTTCTACCGGTCGACCGGTCGGTCGACTCAAACAAACCGAGAGCAAAACTGGTTACAGTCGGTCGACCGGCCAGTCGACCGCCAGACTTCACAAACCGTGCATGTCCTGACACAGGCGTCGGTCGACTGTCCGGTCGACCGGTCTCGCCTGAAACAGAAAAACAGGCTGAATTTGAAGTTGGGATTTTTTTGTAAAAACATTTTTAAAAATATATATGACTAAGTATTATGCAGGATTAGTCTACACAGTTTTAAACAAAGATTTTCATATAAAACCAGTTGAAAACATGTATACATAAACTAAATGCATAAAACTTAAAACCGAACATTTTAAAACATAGAGAAGATAACGAATAAGTGTGTGTGGTGCAAATCCTAGAGCCAATTATCCTACACTCAAACTTTAACATTCTATTCTTACAATGTTCTAAGGACTTCAAGGCTTCAAGAGGGGCTTTCTCCACTTGTTCTTCAATTTGCATCTTGCCCCATTTGAGTTTCTTGAGTCCAAGTCACCTTCCTTTAGGGAAGAAAACACCTATGCAAGATAGAAAAACCTGAAACACACTTAAACAAACAATAATATTAGTACAAATACTATAAGTTTGTAATCATCAAACACACTAAAGACGGGTGATTGTAACCTGGGCCAACAACAGGACAATTGGATCACGTATATTCAATCTTCACCATCTCGCAGAACGACGACGGATCCACTGGAACAAACTGTAGTTTTAGGCTGTGATGACTGATAATTTCCTGACATGGCTCTGTATTCACTAGTGGTTTCTTCGGCAATCTTTCCAAAACTGCGTCCAACTTTGAATATGGATATCAGAATCGGCGATCATCTCAAGAATTACATTAAATTTTGAACGAATTGTCCACACAATCTAGCCGTCCGTAGAGTGCCTTGACTGGGAAAGGCCTGATGCCATTTTTCAATTGCAACTTTTTATAACGAGCATCCACCTCCATCTCTGGAGTATATATGATTCCGTATATGTGTAACGTGACTGCGCCACAAAATACACAGAATATGTCTACAAGGATACCCTCTGTTTCAATAACGAGCAACTACAAGAAACATGAAGTTCCTCAGGCTTCTCATAACTAACCTTTTCCCACTGTCTTTTGATTCTGAAAAATCACCACCAGATATTTGATCCAGGTCTGTCGTGTTCCAACTCTTCTGAAAACAGTATCGTTACAACTGCCCATTCCTTTTGGAACAACTGAAAAATCTTCGGTGTATACAACTTCGAAACCTGTATCTCATATGGATTATGTACGTTGGGCACAGAATTCAACCCCAAAAATCTTGTTGAGATTCAGAAGTACGACGGGCAGCAACAGCTTTATCATATTGGTGAACAAATTCCACTAGTTTTCGTGTTTGCATTAACAAAACCATCAAAGAAGGAATTAATACCTCGAACCTCTGGCTGGTTGTCATTTCAGCACAGAAAACATCCTTGAGATATGCATTAACCCAGTGTCCGCGCAGTCTGTGCATCTTCAACAACCCTTGTCTTCTTTCTTCTAAATGATATTTTTCATTCATCAGACGCCATCGCTCCTCGCATATGCTTATATCATTGGAGTTGTTCCAATCATGGAAATCAGAGACCATATCTTCTCCATACTTGTTTGTCATCGGGATTTGTTGTTCGGCAATATGTTTCCGTACATGCCAGAAACAGTACCAGTGCCGAGTTTGTGGAAAAACAATCTTGATGGCGTCACCATCTGGGCATCCTGATCAGTAATAATCAACTTCGGTGCAGCTCCATGCATGCACTTGAGCCATTTTTGGAATAGTCACACAAACGTATCCATCTGCTCATCAGCAAGCAATGCACAGCCGAACAAAATTGACTGCCGATGATGATTTACTCCAGTGAATGGAGCAAATGGCAAGCTCAAGTGATTAGTCCTGTATGTTGTGTCAAAAACGATCACATCACAGAACTCAAATACGAGGAAATAGCTCTCCATCAGCCCAAAAATGGCTTTTATGTGTGCCCCAGCGTTATCAACTTCACTTGCAAAGAAAAATTCTGATCGGTCTCTGGTCCCGGCTTTTTCTTAGAAATATTTGATGATAGCAATAAACTCATGGCCAATGTTATTTCTACGTTGACGAGTAAAATCAATAACTTGTTGCGGGCTCACTTCTTCACAACCTTCTCCTTGCTCATTGCATTCACAACACGGGAAATATCTGAAGGGCGCATTCCACATCAACCAAATTGCTCATAATACTTCTGCTAATCTTTGAACGATGAGTCTGTGAGAATAATGGTGATGTACCTTATCCGGGCTTGACAATTCATGGTGAATGAGAATCAACAAATTTTGTTACAACCCAATATCTTCTGTCAAAAAAAAAACGAAGACGAACATGCATCTCAGCAGGACACGCTACTCTAGTGTCAATTCGACGGTGCACTGTAAGCCCCTCTTGTCTTTTGTCACACAACTTCTCACACTTTCCTTGTTGCAGCAAAATTTTCTGCAAAATAACTTCATCAGGAGGCTTCCGTGACTTATCTATTCCTTTTCCTTCTCACACCAAACCTCTGTTCCTTGCATAAGAATTGTAGAAATTGTATGCTTCCACTCCGTGAGAAACTGTTTCCCTAAAAAATTATTTGAGCTTCCAGACATTTCTCCATGTGCATTCAGTTCCTACAAACAATTTGACGAACTATTAAATATAAATATTTTTTTAGATATCACACGTCTGAACTATAATTTCTAAAACTGGCGACCAAGGTCGCAGATATAATGAAATCTATATAACTTCTTACTAAAAGACTGCGACCTTAGTCGCAGTTATCCGTATGAGCATATTTTTAAAAAGACTGAATAATAACTGTACAACAATCTAATGAATATATAAAATGGATATAATTCACATAGAAACGTGTAAGAATTATAACAATAAGGAATGCGATTTAGGACGCAGTCACAAAAATCAAATTGCGACCGTGCTCGTTGTTCTAAAAGATTAAAACAAGTGATTATTCTGTTCTGTAAAACAAATTATAGTTCGAACAAGTGATTATTTCTCCATGTGCATTCAGGTTCTACAAAACCAAATTGACACTACATAGATATAAATATTTTTAAATATCACAATTCTGAACTTTAATTACTAAAACTGCGATCATGTCGCAGAGGTAATGAAATCTATATAACTTCTTACTAAAAGACTGCGATCGTAGTCGGCAATTTTTCGTATAAGAAGAATATTTAAAAAACTGAATAATAACTGTGCAACAATCTAATGAATATATCAAATGGATATAAATCACATAGAAAACGTGTAAGAATTATAACAATAATGAATGCGACTTAGGTCGCAGTCACAAAAAAAAAACTTTCACAGCCGGAGATTATTTTCAAATAAAATTGCGACCGTGGTCACATTTCTAAACTTTTAGAACAAGTGATTATAGGTCGTAGTACCATATACGCTAAAGACAAAGATTCTATATTTAGGAAATTAAGGGAAAAAATTGACACAATAAAAACCTGTTGATCGGCATGCAAAGATGTCAACACTTCAATATTTTCAAATATTCTGAGAGAAAGTTGAACCAGATGATATATCCTCCATATTTAGATCGGCAGATAGAAATCGCTTACGACTGCGACAGAATTGGCAGGGAAAGTAGACTGCTCAGACGTCGACATTAAATAAAAAGATAAAAAATTGCTCTGAAAAAAAAACGATATTTTCAGAAAAAAGTTATCGCAGCTGAAAAGAAGAACCTAAGTCTGACAAAGAGAGGTAAATAAATAGGGGGAAAATAATAATAAACAATAACCTAAATCCTATAAGAGAGCGGCCAAAAAAAGGGAGAAAATAATAATAAATAATAACCTAATCTGACAACGAGCGGTCAAAAAATTGGGGGGTGGGGAAATAATAATAAACAATAACGAAAATTACGGAACGAGTAGCTTTTAACAAGGGGTATTTAGTAATTTAACTTCTTCTATAAGAAGCCCGCAAGTTAGTGCGGTGACAAATATTGAGGCACGTCACCGCAGGCTGAGAGAGTCTCTCAGCCGGCGGCTGATATACATTTCTTTTCTCTCTCTCTCTCTCTCTCTCCTCTCTCTCTCTCTCTTCTATATATATATATATATATATATATATATATATATTATAGTATATATATATATATATATATATATATGAAAATTTTCAAATGAGAAACTTTCTCAAAATAAGCTTCATGAGGAAACCATATAGAGAGATTTTATGGATGATCCGAACAGCTCATCTTGATCTACATACTCTAATTAAACTACTAATAAAAAATCACGCGATTCCAAGTCTTTTACCCATGCATCAAGTGACATGTTTATTCTACGGCAAATAAATGTATGTTTTGTACCACTTGTTACATGGGTAAAAAGACTTAAACTCACGTGATTTTTTTATTGGTAGCCTAAATAAAGTATATAGATCAAGATGAACGGTTCAGATCATCCACATGATCGCCCCTATATTGTTGTCACGGTCGTCGTGTGAGAAAGTCTCTCACACGAAGACCTACACACACACACACACCACTCATAGAGAGAGAGAGATAGAATTACAGCACATGAGTGTAATTAAGTTACACAAACCTTCCACTACACAAAAAATATTTTTTAAACACTGTATAGAATCACTCATATTAATGTTAGTTTGTATCTCACCAACAATATTTTTGTGTGGCTGAAAGAGACATGCGTAAACATTTTTAATCACAAAATTTTGCTTGGTGAGATACCAACAAAAATTAGATGAGTAATCTCCGTAAGACGTTCAAAAATTTTTTTACGTGATGACAAAAGATGATGGCGTGACTTAACTTAATTACACTATTATAACCCTGTGTGATTTTCAATAAACATCATCACATAACTTTTCTTTTTCCTCATACATAAGGTAGCAATTAAGTCAGATTGGGTCAAACTTAGATCAAGTCGACTAAGCTAAAAGGCTGATTTTTTTCAGCATTCTTTCCAAAAATTTGCGCTCTTTCCAATGAGCAATATTGCGCTCTCTATCCAACAAAAATATTCTTCACTTTGCTAAAACCAAAATTCAGAACAATGACTACAGCCATCTGAATAGATTTGGGAACAGCAAAATGTCAGAGCAATACATTTCAGGTATCCATTTTCACTGCAAAACTATGGTCATAAATAAAACTTTCCGCTACAAGATATGTATATACCCAAAAAATGAAAAATGGAAAATAAAGAAAAAAGAAAATGGACAAAGTGGAAAATGCCAGTCTCTCCTTAATTTTATACTTCATCACAAGCGCAATGCAGAGTACAGTGCCGTCTCTTGCTGCAATTAGTTACCTCAATAGCTGGCTACCTCTTTGGATTCTTTTGCTGTTTTTGTTACTGCCCTCTTTCTCAAACTAGTCTCGGGTCCTTCTGCTTCTTCAGCCTTCTGCTCTGCCTCCAATATCGCCAGCTAAAGAGAGTGGAATAATGCATAAAGTTAAAAAAAGTTGATCAGATTGAATGATACAATACTTGAAAGATTAAGTGGGGAATAATTTGAGCCCAGAATACCTCATCAAGTATGGGCTTAAGTTCCTTGTATCGAGCCTCAGCAAGATCAAAGCCATCTTCCGGAGCTCCTGGGATTCCCAGGTTCACGAGAAACAAGAATCAGAGATCACTTCATGAAAATGGTAAAAGGGAGGATTATCCATAAGTATCCTTAAGTTAAAAGATGATGTTGTTCAAATTGGCACTTAATGACGGGGCACTTTGATGAGTATCAACAGTTTGCTATTTAGCATGGCTCACTGAAACCCAATAATGCATAGTTCGTAGAATGATGGAAGATTAAAGATAGTTGTGTTGGGGAAGGATTATGAAGAACAAAAGAGTTCTCAGAAGCCAAGCAGGGTCCGAAAGGAATAGGAAATGATGAACATGTGCATGATACAACTAAAATTTAGCTCATTTACTTTGAGATACACTCTTAATTCTGTGTAATAGAATGGCCACAGATTACCGAAAGTAGAAGGTACTGAGAAATTTGCAGGATCAAACTTGCATTAAACAGCAGATAGAAGCTACACATGAGAACAAGTATAAGCATTTCATTGGTGTTATCCTAAGAAAACACTGATAAAGGAGAATAGGAAGGAACCCATATGAAATTAGTCTGGATACTGGTGTCAAGGTTCAAAAATGAATCAGAACCAACAATGTCTCATTTATATCGCATGTTCCCCCAGGTTTGAAACAGAAGGGAAAAAGGAAAATCTACATAAGCAGTATGAAGGGAGTTAAATTACCATTGTGGATGGCTTAAGCTAGATGAAACCAAATCCATTAAGCAGTCCCTTTTTAACCTTGTAGTTATTTTGGGAGCAAAATTCCTATATTTAAGAAGCGAAAGCGAAAGGACCAGGGGAAACTCTGAAGCATCCTAGGTTCAGAACACAAAACCTAGATAGGTTAAACTGACCTTTCCAGTATGTTGGGTATGCTCATGTGCGGCCATTTGCCAGTACATATTGGTCCTCCGGTAGAAGTCCCTGAGAGTTTCTCCAGGCTTCACAAAGAAAGTACAAAGAAAATAAATATAAAAATATAAAAATACACAAGGTACTTATGTAAGTGATAAACACTAGCAATGGACCCCCAAAGCGGTTCTTCAGATGTTACTTCATTAAAGCAGAATCATAACTGCCGTATCTCGCTATGCTTCTATTAATTAACTGGACTAACATAAGAACAGAAGTATATCAGCGCCGTGAGACTCCCTTCCGCAACATTATATATCTTACAAATTAGTTAAGGATGAACCATTAAATATGCAACAAAAAAGAAATGACAGACAGAATACTCCCTAAAATAGCAGAAAATTTGCTGAATTTAATAGGATCGCCTGATGACCTACTAAATAGACCCAAAATTTTCTAAAGAAGTCATATTCTGGATAGAATGTTAGAAAAACGATAATATTTGCATTGCCAGGTCAACCCATTAAAACGATAATGAATCAGCTGAACACTACACACATCCTAATGTAATATGAAATGAGAACTACAAAACACTAACACACACGACCCATCAGCAAACAATATCAAATAATTACAGATATGCTCAGTCATAGAAGAATCAACTTATCATTTTCTAAGGTTTCTCCACTCATATGGGGTCCACTGGGTCCTGAGGAGCAAACTTTACATTGAAAAGGTTCATGAAGAAATTTAATAAATTTTATGACCAGCTGTAAACTGATAATGTTTGGTTGGCTGCAAACGGTGGTGTTGCTGCTCTATTTACAACATTCAGTTCTAGTGTTTGGATTGATGTAATTAGGCTTAAGTGCTGTCTCAGGTTGTAGCACAAAAATTCTAAGTGGTATTGCGGCCAAATCTGCTCTAAAGCACTTATAACCTCTCATTTTATGAGTTCTTAAATTGGAGACAGCCTCTCCAATTGCCAGATCAGCATAAAACTTACATTATGATTTGCAGTCAACCAACCAGTAGAGTTGCATTTGCAGCAACATTACTTGCTGTTGAGAGAGATATGATGTATTGGTATATAAGTTGTATTAGGAGTAGAATAAGAATAGATTTAGACTTTCTTATATCTATAAATATAATTGAGAGGAGAGACATCAAAATCAATCTCTCTTCTCCAAAACTCTCTCTCTCAATCCCTGGTACGACATTAACATGGTATCAGAACCACTCAAAAATCCCCCCTAATCTCAAACCCTAATCCAATTCCTTCTCTAAAAAAAGGATTTTTGTTCATCATCTTCCCCTAGCCGACCCCTCCCCCCAACCCTAACCCACAAACCCATCACCATCCTCCACTCACGCCGCCATACAAAACCGAGCAGCACTCACCTCTTCTTCTTCTGCTCTCCAACCCCACGAGCAATCGACCACGCCGCTTGCCCTCGCCTCGACACCACAATGGCGACGAGATCGACACCGACCTAAGTTGATGATGATCAGGTCTCGCCACGGCCTCGGCATCGGCTTCTCCTGCTGACCACGGGATTGGCATAGACCAACTACCAAAATAATTTTAGGGTGAGGTCATTTTGACTGCTTGTTACTTAATAAACCGAATGTCATACTCTGTATTGCAAAACAAAATCACATATTCCATCATGTACTCTGATATTGACTTCTTTACTTTGCCTCCTAAGATTTTTTTTGTTTCTCTATTTTATCCATAATCATATTCTTCATAAGACAACTTGATTCTAGATCTCTTAAAGAATTTTTCTTGGCTACTCTAGAACTCAGAAAGGTTATAAATATTTTTGTCCCTCTGTAGGCTGATATATCTTGTATGCAGATGTAAACTTTTTCGAGTCTAATCTAAGATTTCAACATCTCTTTTTTCTTCTACGTCAGAGGATGACTATGATTACCTATTCTATCAGAAGACATTACTCAATAGTGGTGAGTCCACATCTGAAAATGTAACTAGTAAAGATCTGCTTCGGTTTCAGGATCCGCTTCAGACCTATACATGATGAACAACTTCTGCTCTTTTGTTACCGTCAGCCTTAGCACCAAGCCCTGGCGAGCATGTGAGAGTGTCACCGCTCAATTACCTAGTAATTTTACTACTGATGATCTTTCCATTGCACTTCGAAAAGGCAAACGTACTTGTACTCAGCATTCTCTTTTCAATTTTGTTTCTTATTCTCATTTATCATCTTTTCGTTCATTTATTTCTTCTTTGGACTCATGCTCGATTCCCAAGAATGTATCAGAAGCATTGTCTATTCAAATTAGACTCAGACAATGCAAGAGGAGATGACGACCTTAGAGCAGAATGTGACTTGAGAGTTGGTCACACTTCCACCGGAGATGGGTCTCTAGCTCGCTTAAGGCAAGATTAGTTGACAAAAGTTACTCACAGATGTATTGAATGAATTATGTGAATACTTTCTCCCTAATCGCGAAGATGAAATCCGTGCGGATCATGGTATCATTGGCAACGACTTACCACTGGCCACTTCATCAGTTGGACATCAATAATGTCTTTCTCAATGATATTCTTCATGAGGAGGTTTACATGGAGTAACAACGAGGCTTTGTTGCTCAAGGGGAGTGTGGGCATAAGGTTTGCAAGTTGAAGAAGTCACTCTACGGTCTGAAACAGGTCTCTGACAGCCTGGTGTGGGATCTTTACATCACATCAGTGATTCAAGAGTTTGGTCTCTGTCGAGCAGAGAAAGATCACTTTGTATTTTGGCGTCGACAGTAGGGTAAGACATTTGAATTGCGAGAAAGCTATCGGGCTATGCTTTTATCAACTTTGATGACTATAGAGATGCTCAAGATGCAATTCATGACTTGGATGATAGACATAACTGGAGGGTTGAGCTTTCTCATTACTCGCAATCCAATAACGTCTTACAATACCACTTAACTATTAATTATAGCTCCATCATTTAATAGATGCAAATATACTTACAAGTTACAAACCATATAGCCGAGTAGGAGATTGAATTCCTGCTAAGGAAATTGCAGACAAGAAAGTGACTTTTCATAAATCCCAATGGGCATATTAGAGGGCAAGTTCCAAGTACCACCGTATCTAAACTTTCCATGAGCCTTAGATTTAAACCTACACCGTATCTGTACGATCCATGTTACCAGAAAACGCTAACCGTTTGCAATCCATGAACTGGAATGCACGTTCTGAATTTGAAACAACAGCTATTTGGGATGATGATCTCAGTGTTTTGGATCTTCAACAACTCTTTTTTTTCGATGTGAGTTCTCAACAGTTCATTGACAACAAGAGAAGTGACTATCTAATTCCCTCACCATTAATGGAACCAGTGAAAAGACAAGGGAGGATACAAGCAAAATTCCTTTTGTAAGATACAGAGTGATGCACTTTGGTTAAATTTGAATAAAAACTAATAAACACAATGCATATATAAACACCTATACAACAATACAAAACTGCTTTGAGGTCATATCAAATTCATTCCACTTTTTAGATAAATGTATTTTGCTTTAACTAAGGGTTCAAAAACCCTACCCCCATTTCTTCTTTATCTTTCGTGTTTTCCTCCTTTCTTTTTGCTTGCATTTGTGGATTGCTCTCTCTCTCTCTCTCTCTCTCTCTCTCTCTCTCTCTCGTGTTTGATTTTATAGAAGAAAAAAAGAAGACATGACCTGCCCATTTTTTTTTATGAGTTTTAAGTCTTCTACATTAAAAAACATACATAATCCATTCTCACTTGGAATATATACAATATAGTCTAGACATTCAAGTAAAAAAATATCAATAAATTCCTGGATTTTTTTTTAAAACTAGAGAATCATTACCAAAACCACAAAATTTCACCAGAATGTTATACAAATACAGCATAAATACAAAATAACTTCATAGATGCTGAATGTTTACATGACCAATAGAATTTTCGATTGCATATGGAGAATGGTTTAAATCTCGGTAATGGTATAGTAGCCAATGGTTTCCAGTATCAATATCGTCAATATCTGCTATCAAATTGGCAATATCAGCCATATGCAATATCGGCCCACATATCAACCGGTATTTGAAACTATGATATGGTACTCGTGGTCTAAGACTATCAATGGCCAAAAGCTGTCTACTACATGAAATTACAATATCACATCATATTGGTGGTTCAAAAGAAATTTCTTGACTGTTTGGAGATTAGATGTCAAAGGAAAAAAGAAATAAGGAACCTAAAACAATTTGGTGTCAAAGGGGGACTAGTAAGTACTCTCCCGTAAAATTAATAAAGAGGATAACGAGAAGGTTACACCCAGAAAATGGTTAATACTCAACAGGCTATTGCTTTATATTGAAGGGTTTCTAAAAATATCAATTTTGAATTTTGTGGTATAACAAAGAAATTATAGGGAAAAACTTGAATGAAAGAAAATAGTGCCGCCATACCAATAAAAAGAAAAGAGGAAAAACTGTAACTAGTGATTTTTATACATGCGAAAATAGGTGTTAGTGTGTCCGAGTATACATTGGGGGCAATGGGGCCTGGTAATCCAATCCAACCTGAATTTTCAGGCTTGGATCCTTCAAATCGAATCTGATAGCTTATTCGTCAGGGCATGGGTCTGAAAAAGAGATCTGTTTCCTTATTGGATCTAGATATGGATCCTTAAGGTTCTAAACCCGATTACCCGATAAGTATTTTTGGATTTTAATACTTTAATTCACATAGTTCAATCTAAATGATCTTTTCTTTCCTAAATATAGCTTAAGTAACATTCTTCGTTCAAGTTAAGATACGTCTTATATTTGCAAAAAAATTTGTAGAAAAATAAAAATAAACAAAGCATTTGAGCAAGAAAATATTTTAAGTTTCTATCTGATTACAATATTTGGAGATTTGGATAATCTTGAATACCATAAACTAGAGAGTTCAAATCCTCAAGTGGATCCAAGATTTCTTGGTGGATTTGGATCCAGAAGTGGATCCTATGAATTTATAATGAATCATCTGCAGCTTATAGGACCTAACTTGTTGCCACCCCTACATACAGAGAAGAATCTGACACAAGACACTGGAACCATCCATAACTTGACGTGTGAAAAAGCTTGTATATAGACTTGAAAGAAAGTATGTATAGATGGACTGATGTAACGAATAATTTGGGGCTGTAGCAGAATCAACCTACATTTACAACTTCTCTAAATTTTTGAAATAAATTGGTGATATCATCATGACTCGGCGACTTGATGTGTCCATTGGGGGGACATCAAATGATTCTAGGTGTTCAAGAATCTGACACATTAAGAAAGCCGAAATTTTGAATGGCAAAACAAAGAGTATAACAACTAAACAAAATTAGACGGGATAGTTTAAGGAAGCTCATTGTTCTATTAGGTTCACAAGTAAAAGGGATCCACCGCATAGACCCACAAAAATGTGGAAAAAAGTTAGTCACATTCATCTAAAAAAATAGCGAGAATAAGGTCACTGGATCCTAATATTAAGTATCTTTTATGACAAAACTATGAACTGATCTTACAATAACATAAATCCTAGACATAAGTGCATCATGTCAAGTTCAAAGTTTCACCAATATCCACCTCAAATCGGGCTGAAATTGGCTTCAGGCCAATTGCCAGTACTAAACATTGTTACCTGGATACTTAAACACATGATATGAATTCTCCTTCACACGTCAAATAATATCAAGCATCATTTTGTAGATAGACGGTTGACTTATCCTAAAGGGGCGATGGATCTAGCAATGTTCTGAATAATGTTCCTTCTAGTGTTAATGAGTATTTGGTGGACGTGTCAAAAATTTGAAGTTCAACATAACAAACTCTTCCCTGCACCTTTATGCTTCCACCTATGAATTTGAAAGTTTGGTTTCTGAATGTTTCTATGTCCGGATATAGAGAGGACCTAGTGACTGAATAACTTGTAGCAATATAGAGTGGAAGTTGACGATCATGTCAAGCATCAAATGTTCAATGCTGATCTAAATGAAAATAACTGTTGCAGGAAATGAAGTACCATTGGTGTTCTCTGTGAATCTGAAAGGCCAAGGGTCACTCTGATCTGCTCTATCCTGGCACGCTTCTCCTTTCGACGCAGATTCTTCTTCTCACCCTTTAAAATGGAAACAGCACTACCCAAATCTAGAGTCAATTCACCTTCATCCTCAGACTGTTCAGACATGCCAAAAGAATGACAATGAGTACCACTAATGACAATTGAATGAAAAGCTACCCGAGCAAACAATTAAGCAAAAGCTTCAGAGATAATTGTCAGATGGTGTGGACGATAGAAAAAGGTTAGTATGTGAAATAAATAAATTGATTAAATAGGAAAAGAAGCATTGTTGGACAAGTAATAGAAGACAACCACTAAGGACAGATTTAACCCCTTTGACATATGATGAAAAAAAGGATGTTAGTAATTGAGCCATGTACAATAATATTAACTTTAAAACTCCTAGGGCATAACTAAGCTAGTTATGCCCACCTATAAAAATGTGTATATATATATATATATATATATATATATATATATATATATATATATATATATATGAGTTGCACTACAAAATAAACGTTTATTTTTTGGCCCAACTCAAACAGTTCAAATCCCATGCTCCGGCATCCAAATACAAAATCCACTCAATTAAAGTTGATCTATATTATTTGAAGTCTCTAAAAATCAAAAATCACGTCATTTGAATATTTTTTTACTTATCCATCAAGTGGGCGCAAAATGAACAGTCAAAAATAGCATTTTGTTAGATATACGTCTTTAGACATACAAATTCTCGATCCAACCATTTCATTATAATCTAAACATTTAAAAACCCTCACAAACCAATTTCTGTTAATTTCAAATGCTATACACCGTTAAACAAAACAACTCACTACTTTCGGCCGTTCGTTTGCGCCCACTTGATGGATAAGTAAAAAGTATTCAAATGACATGATTTTTTATTTTTAGAGACTTCAAATAATGTAGATCATCTTCAATGGAGTGGATCTTGAATTTGGATGTCGGAGCATGGAAAACAAACCGTTAAGAGTTTGACCCAAAATAAACGAAAATTTTGTAGTCTAACCATATATATATATATATATATATATATATATATATATATATATATATATATATATATATATATATATATATAGATAGACTTGTATCCTTTCAAAGGATTTGATCCCGAATCCTTCCCACTCAAATTCAACCCTCCAACATTCGAATACAAGATCCACTCCGTTGAAGTTGATCTATACTATTTCAAGTATCTATAAACCAAAAATCAAGTGTTTTGAATACTTTTTGCCCATCCATCAAGTAGGGGAAAAACGAACGGCCTAAATAGTGAGTTGGTTAGTTTAACGGTGTAGAACATTTGAAATCTAACAAAAATTAGTTTATAGGGGTTTTCAAATGTTTAGATCATAATGAAATGGCCGGATCGAGAATTTGTATGTCTAAAGACATAGATCTAACCAACTCACTACTTTCGGCCGTCCATTTTGCGTCGCTTGATGGATGGGCAAAAAGTATTTAAAACACTTGATTTTTGATTTATAGATACTTGAAATAGTATAGATCAACTTCAACGGAGTGGATCTTGTATTCGAATGTTGGAGGGTTGAATTTGAGTGGGAAGGATCCGGGATCAAATCCTTTTGAAAGGATACAAGTCTATCTCTCTCTCTCTCTCTCTCTCTCTCTCTCTCTCTCTCTCTATATATATATATATATATATATATATATATATATATATATATATATATATATATATATATATAGAGGGAAGTATTCTAGTAAGAACTAGACTCACAATAAGTTTCGAACTTCACGGTAAACCACCTCATGGATGATTTGAACAGTTCATCTTCATCTACATACTCAAATTACGCTAGCAATGAAAAATCATGTGATTTCGGACCGGACTTTTTTACCTATGCATCAAATGACATTTTTTTCTACAGCTAATACAGCAAATTTGTGTAACCACTTAATGAATGGTAAAAAGCATAGAATCACGTGATTTTTAATTGTTAATCTAATTTGAGTATGTAGATCAAGATAGACGATTCGGATCATCCATGGGTGGCTCACCTTGGAGTTTGCATGAAGCTTATTGTGAGCCCAGTTCTCATTAGAATATTTCCCAATAAAGTACAACCAAAAAAAGCTTTATCAATATATATCATTTTGTATCATAATTTTTTTTATGGAATTCTGTATACTCCCACCTAGATAATTTCTTTTGATTATTATGAATTTGATAGAAAATTTCCCTGTAATTACTAATAATAGGAGCTACTAAACAATTAATGGTTCACGGTAGAAAGTCGTGGGGTTTTAGTTCTAGGACGTGAAAGTTTCAAGAGAAATGAAAGTTTGCACTTTCTCATATTTAGCTTTTTTAAGTTACTTTTTTTAATTGTATTTTTATCTGATAATAACTATATTTTTGCTAGAATTTTTTATGAAATTTGATAGATTTCCACTTAGATTATATTATTATTTGATGATTATGAAATTGATAGGAAAATTTTGTTGATAAAAAAAGATAAAAAAGAATCTGAAATAGAAAAGATTTTCAAATTCTCGTGATGTGCACGTGCATATGCTTAATAATAGTACACCTGCATTAAACATATTTTACAGAAACCAATTATCAGTAACAGCGACAGGAACGCTCCTGTCACACAAAGATGTCAAAGATTTACCAAATCAGTCAAATGTATTATTTCCATCCTCTTTGTAGAGACTAGCTCTCAGGACATGCTTAGCACTCACAAACTTTAATTTATGAGATATCTGAGTAGTACGAGATCAATTTCTGTGTTTCTTATTATATTAAACAATAGCCGGGAAAGAAATGATGGTTATGGTCAGTCACCCACCATACTTGCTCCATCAAACAGTTGAGGTGGAAAACTTTGTAAAATCTAAACATCCTTGCATTCGCTCCACTATCGACTTCATGATATTGAGAAATCAGCTTTCACTCTATCTTTATAATCTATATTTAGGTGCAATTTTTACAAATCACTTTCATTTAAAAGACCAGACCAAAAATAAAAACGAACTCATGGACATTATGAGCCTTATAATAGGAAATTCACCTCCATATCATTGTCATCATCATCTGTCTCATTGCTGTCACTTCCACTATTGCTTTCTTCTTCAGAGTCATCATCATCTTCATCCTCAGAAACTTCTCGCCATTCAGACTCAGATGCCTGAGGGGAAATGAAAATTTATTATGAAACTTCAAGAAAAACATTGAGAATAGATCTAAACTTTGACATCTGACGGGAAAAAAAAGGATGTTAATAACTGCAGGTGTTAACATATTTTAAAAGGGTATAGCATACTTTAATGCAATGACTGCAGAACTTTACTTTGAAAAACAAACACTTGTCCGAGAGAGTACTGTTCCTTTCTGGGACTAAAGAAAGATGGGAGTTGTTTAAAATAGGTATAAGTTGTTTAATTTGCAAAAAACAAAATAAAAGGGCACGTGCATATAAGTTTAGAGAAATGGCCAAGAACAATGCCCCTTCCAGATAATGTACCAAGCAGTTCAGGAGACTAGATTGAAGGCAGTTACGTCTGAATAATTTTAAAAGGAACAAATATTAGATTGTATATGGCAAAAGGTGCAAAAATGAAAATGGATACTAGGGTCATTTAGATTTGTTCAACTTGTGAGTTAGCAACAAGACAAAGAGTTTCATGCTTACATCGTGAAAAACAATAAATTAGAAGCACAAGAAACCAAAAATTAATAATAATAATAATAAGGTTCATGATTGATGATCTTGACTCCTATCTTTTCCTCAAAAAGGGTTCTAATAGAGAGAGAGCATCATGGCTTTAAGATAATAAGATGTAACAAACCGCTAGTATGCACTTCCATTCGTCAAGTTTGCTCAGGTTAAGCGAGTACAAATCATCAAGTGTGATCTCTCTATCTCTGACTTCCATCATTCCTCCATATAAATAGAGAGTATCTCTTGCCACAACCATGCAAGCATTGATACGTCCACAAGGCTTCACTACCTACAACTTCCAAACATTGGTTATTGAATTGAAACAAAACAAATGATACAAAATTGACCCAGAATAAATTTGTGCAACAAACCTCTGATATTGAACTGCAGGCTTGGAAACCAGAATTACCAGCCAGACCCTGTACCTTCACATCAGAAACTTCTCTAGAGGCAACTTCCTTGCAGGAAAGAGACTTAGCAATTTGATGGGAAACTTCTTGCATGTCACATTGCATCTCTGTTGCTTCTTTGGTATCCTCCATAGTCTCATCATCATTCACTATAGACATCTCAATATCTTCTTGGCTGTTCTTATTGGAAAGATTGGAATCTTTTGATAATTCAGATTTCTTGGACCCTTTTAACTACAAAAGAATGTCACAAATATAGAGTTATCATTGATCACAAAAGTTAAGATACTAAAAAAGGAATAAATATTTTCTCAGGGGCAGCTTTCAAAAGCTTAAGTACAAACCCAATATTTTCATGCAATTGAAAGTTCTCTCAAATAAAGGAAGAGCTATTAAAAGCTTATCGAATTAAAGAAAAGGGATAAACTTATAAAACTTATGGCACAACATTGGTGGAATTTTTTTCTCGTGTTTTTCACTTATAAATAAGCATGTTGAATTCCAAAATCTAACTCCGTGAAGCAGTTAAACACAAGTTAGGCTAACTAGCGGGTGTGAGACCTTATTTATTTGATTTGAACAGTAAAACCAACGACTAATGAGAACTTGTGCAAGTTGCACAACAGCAGAGGATCGCACCAACCATTAAATGTTAAGTATATAATAGCATGGCGTGCCAAAAGTTTATTCAAACATTTTGCAGATAAATTATCTACCAAGCTTGTCAAGCATTTGTCACATGAAGCAAGGCAAACTCTCAAGATAAAATTGAGACACTTACTGTCAATGACAATTGATAGAAAGAATCTATGTAGCGGAGCTCCACTATCATTAACTTCAGAAACATTTTTACAGGTGACTAGTTGAACTATATTTGTATTCGAACCATTTGGAAAAGGTGAAGCCATAGTAGTAACAAGTTTGAAGAATGTGATGCAATACACATTGATATGTAATATAAACTTGAAATTTCTACTCTGCACAGTAGAATCACTTAGATGTTTAAGTACTCGTAGGAAAGGATGATCATAGTGCACTATTTTGTTTTATTCCTAGTAGAAGCTAGTACGAGAATTAAGTTCCATATATTAAACATATAATAATAAATAAAACAATGAAAGACAATCAGATATCAATCAAGTCCTACTATTTACAACTACATGTAACAAGAATATTAGGAAATGTGCATGTGACCAAATGACAATTTGAGTGAGACAAATATTCAACTGCGCATGATTCGTCTGTAAGCAAAGGTCTTCAAAAGTTGACTGACACAAAGATGCACCCTATTGACTAATTGGGAAAAAGATGAGTAACAGAACCAGTCTGTAAGCTAAATTACTGTATGAGAAGCATTGATTTGATAAAAATAGATGTAATAAGTTTTTCCTAATAGCTATAGTTTTGACACAAGTTCTTAAATGTTCGAAGACAATACCTTATCTTTAGAAGATTTCTCCTTGCGAAGCTCCAAAGGATACCTAAGATGAAGCAAAATAAAGAGTTTAAGCAGATGATAAAATTCTGTAACAATAGATGCAGAAATGCAGCACCTGGATAGTTTATTAAGATGCAGAATGTTCCCAAAAAGTTGATAAAGCATATTGAATGTTTAACAGTTCCAACACATGCAGCTGCTTGTTATTCAGTTACGAGTTCCAGAGCAACATCAGTTTATTTAAGCATCAAGTTTGTAGTCCACAAAGCATTATCCACTAAGGTTGGGACTTAGAATGTGCTTGAAATGAATCCTTCTTGGCAACAACAATTCATGTCAGCCTGGATTTAGAAAATCCCAAACCTATAGGAATTAAGGTTAACTATATGAGTATATACAGGTAAAGGCTAAATTGTCACCTAGGAACTTATGTTTGTTTCCACCTAATGTTAGTTTGATTTGCTTATTTTGATGAAAATACCCAAACTATAATATGTTTAAAATGTCAGATACATCTGTATCAACAATATAATGCTCAAAAGGAATTTTTGACAAGAACTCCAAATTCCATTTGAGGATTAGAAACAGCTAGTGCAGTTAATAATATATTTGTTTTATATCTAGAAAGAAAGGTATTGCACAAAAATAAGCAGCATACCTTGTGCAGTTCCATGAGTGCGAAATAGTTGTCTATTACATAATTAACCTACATACTACCACCCAAGACCCATCAAATATCTCGAGCACTATAAGGAAAAATAATGTTACAAACTTAAACAAAGATCTGATAATTGTGCTATTTGTTGTATTGTAATGTCTTGAACCACATGCTTCCCAAAAGTATATACATATTCAACAAAAACATAATGTATAGAGAAGAGACATTTAGCTCTCAAAAACATAAATCTTTTTTTTTTGGGGGGTGGGGGGGATATAGATACCCTGGTGCAAGCGGGATTTGAACCCAGATCTCTTGCCCACTGCAAAGAGATTTTACCATTATTTTACAGTGACACTTGCTCTAAAAAACATAATGAAGTGGACTAAATAAAAACTAAATAACCACACTTTTGCTATCTATATTAACCATCTCCAGATATCTGAAATAGAACTCACCAGCGACGGCTATCTAATTGGAAGCCATAAAGCTCGTTTACAAACAAACTCATTAGTACATCACCTGAAATAAACAAGTGTCACTTTGAAGTTACAAGAAAACATAGATATGAGAGTAGTTCAAAGCAGTAGTAAAATGATTGGCTACCTCTAATACAGGACATGTATGTTTATGCATACACAAAATCTTGCAAGAAAATTGGGTGATACTGAATACACTTTGAAGTTAAAGGGAAAAATGGTAATATATTTAGATTTTTCAAAGTGTTTTCATAACAATGTCCTAAAGTAGCTTCAATTGATGATAAAGACAATTAAAAATCGACATTGATGCTTTTTGCATGCGCTGATGGCAATAAAGTTGAGCTAGAGCTAGGAATGGAGGTGGGCAAACGTGAACATGGATTGAATCAGCAATAAATAATTGTGATTTAACAAAGAGCTACCGGAGCTGAATAGATTAAAAAAAGATTAATGGCTCACTGCGAAGTTTACGGGATAAGATTTTGTAGATCTTAGGCCTAAAACCATCATAATTGAGGGAAATTACTGCAGCTCGATAAGTCTCAGGCCCTGTTTGGCTTGGAGGTGTAAGGGTGTAGCTATTGTGGGTTTCTAGAAGAAGAGTTAGGAGTGGAATTGAGCAATGAACCAATGATTGGTTCATAATTATTTGTAAGTGAGGGGTCAAGTGGTGCTTGGATAAAAGAGTAAGGGTAGAGATGTTATGAGTTTTCGAAAGTCTCTGTATCGGTCTCGGCATCAGCCAATCATATTTAATATCAATATCAACAATATTGGTCGGCAATTTCGGTCGTATCGGCAATATCGGCTCCGATATTGGCTGATATTATCATATCAAGTACCTCAAACTTTGATACGATATTGCAGATTTGTATAGAAATCAGTTGCTACTTGAAACCATGACTGAGAGTTTGCAAACTCTCTAGCTGAAAGAGGGGTTGATAACCATCTCTCTCCATGGGACAAAGGGCAAACAAAACAATGATCAAGGCCATCATATTTCAAAAATGTCAACTTTACCTTTTTTCCTTAACCCGGCCCATTTTTGGGCACTTGGGAGCATTAGCAGGGGTTAGGAGCTTAACTCCTGCTAACACTTGTCGCCAAACAAGGCCTCAAACTCACTAGCTTCTTCATGAAAATCATAGTTGAAGCAATCTCGAGTATCAGGCATCTCAACACCAGCATACCATTTTCTAGTCTGGGAGCATTTGCTTCACAGTTTACTATAAAGAGAATAAAATTGAAAAAGAAATAGAAATAAAAGACTCGATAGCGTTTTTTGTATCTCTTTTCTGATAGCTTTTATGTAAAGAGAATGTTGCCGCTAGATGGTAGTTTAAAAATATTACATCTGCATTTATTAAATCAGATGGGACAAGGAACCCATACCATCAAAATCACTACTGCCTCATCAACACCATAATATAGTATGTTGTATCTAATCGTCAACAATTTTATTGAACAAAGTGAGAGCAACGTGACCATAAAAGAGTTGCAAATAGTATATACTGAACTTACTGAATGAGGTGAGGCAAGGGAAATGATTTTAAGATGCCAAATTGTAAGAATGGAATGTGCATTGATACATTTAAAGCTGACCTTCAACTTCCATATCTACGCAACCTCCAAATAGCACTGCCCTCTTCTTGTGAACACACACAGAAAATCCAGCACGTGGTCCGGGCGGCATTCCACTTTTCTTTACCTATTCATACAAGTAAAGTTAAACTTTTAGAAACAGATGAAAAAAGAATTGTATACTCAACAGTGTTTCAGTTTTGAGTATTAATAACTGAACATAAAAAAAGAGAATAACAAGAAGAAGAGCCTTTATTCCAGAGCTTTATAGTTTGCTACATTAATCCCTGTTCTCCATTCAACACTTTAAAGGCCATCATATCCATTAAAGTAACATCTGCTACATCCTCTGTAACTTCCTCAGTCCATATTCATTGAGGTCTACTCGAAGCCTCCCTTGGTCCATCAACTGCCATATAACTGGTGTACTTTGGTTTCTGTTGCACAAGCCCAATCTATCATGATTCTTCCTCATTTTATCCTCAATTGTAGCTATAAAATTAGAATGGAAGCACTCATTTCATATCCTATCTTTTAGCGATTTGTCACTCATCCATATCAACATTCTCATTTAACCAATGCACATTTTTTGAATATTTGTTTCCTAATTGCCCAACATTCTGACCCGTAAAGTATCGTTGTTGGTATAACTGTCTTTTAAAAGAATTCCCTTCAATTTCATGGGTCTTCCATACTAATATCAGAGTGTCATAATCCTAAAACTATGAATTGGCAATGAGGTAAGAGTAAAGATGAAAATAAAGATAGCCAAAACATGTTGAACTGAAATAGCATAGCTAGGAAGCATGAGAAAGCTCAACTTTGAAAAAAAAAAACTCATAATTTGTGAGGATTTCCGAAGAGAATGCATGGGATTCTTTTTCCTTCTGAAAGAATATAACTGAATAGTTTTTGACACTTGAACCTTTATGACAACACATAAACAACCTTTTTGACACTTGACTAATGGTTCTTGAAGGCTCATTTATGGCATACAAACGTTGCACATGAGACTAGCAGTTTTGTGGAGACTACTATTGCGATTCATGAGCATACACCAGGCGTTTCATTCTCCTTCATGAGAGTTTCTTTCTTCCGCTATGGCAAGGTTTCCTTTCCCCACTGGAGTTAAGATGTAAGCCTACGGGTCTTTCTCCAAAAAAAAAAAAAAAGATATTTTTAAAAAGACAACATAATAGGTAAAAAGTCAAAGAATTCACCTAATGCAAAGTGTTTACCCACAACCCAAAAATTACAGCTTTATTGCTTCAAAGGCAACAAAAATATATGCCAATCTGACTAGCTCTTGTCAAAATTTTCATGGTTAAAAAAATCCACTTCACACTTGGGCATAAACAAGAATTACATGCAGAAACTAAAGAAAACTATTATAGAATACTCTGCAAGTATTTTCGAGAACAATATTGATGCCTCAAATAGAACTTGGTCTCCATTAAGTACAATAAAAGAATGAAAACCTCTGAGTAACAAAAAAAAAAAGGCAGCCTATCCAACATATTAACTTGTGATTACTAATGAAATATGTAATAAAAAGAAAAAAGGCATGTGAATAATATTTTAATATGAGAGCATGCAAACATTTGCCTTCTACACTTAATTAACTCTGGTCAGTTTTACATAACTATTAAATCTCGAGTAAGAAAGAGAAAATGAACCTCAATTTAAATAATGAAAGCTTGCCCCTGTTCGGATATCAGTTAAAATTTTATCTTTCCCTTTATAATATAAAAGCTTGTCAGGATGTTCTTGCAGCTAATGTTGAATTGGCACCACAATATATGTCATTTGCAGACTACCTAGTGCTAATAAATAAACGAGAGAATAGGTTAAATGCTGAAAAAAGGGTAGTATCATGTTGCATAATTAAAAAGGGAGAAAATAGAACAGGAAAGAACAACTTGTAATACCCATACACTTGTAATGTCATACGCACTCATGTTTTGTCAAACTTTAATATATGCCCAATTGATCAAGAGTAACATAACTGAAGTCAATTTAGCATGTGTTGACCAAACTGGCTAAAAGACATAAGGCAAAAATTTTGACCATGTGAAAAGTGATAAAAATTAAGAAATAATTTTCCCGGAGATTGGAATTTTGTAAAATGATGAATTTAGACTTTTTCAATATGTCATTAAGATCAAAATCTTTGGCATTTGTAAGTTGAAATTTTTGATGGACCTCAAAAATCTGGAATTTGTACTAGAACCATAAAGTTAAACTCTTGTTTTTGGGAAATTAGATTTTTTTTTTTTAATATTCGTAGTGGACTCAAATAGGGGTATTCCTTTATTTACTGTAATATCTTAAGTAAAGTAAATGGAACATTCACTTAAATGATATTACATGAAAGTATACTTGAGGGGTCCAAAACAGAAAACTTGCAATAATTGAGGGGCTTATTGCAATTTTCCCAACCCAACCTAGTCAAATGGGGATAAAACTGACTCTCTTTTTCTCTTTTGTTCTCTTTTCTTCTTTGGAGACAACAACCAAAAACACAACCGAGAAGAGAGAGTAAACCAGGAAGAAGAGTTAAAAAGCGCAGATTTTATAGTAAAATCATAAAATTGTAAGATCTTTATTCCTTCTTTTAGAATTCTATGATGTTATATTTCTCTAGGTAGAAACCGTAAACCTATCTTTTTTTCCTAAAAGTATGAAATTTCAATTGAGAATTTTGTGAACAACATCATGGGGATATGAATTAAGCAAGGACTCTAAAAGCAAATGTTGATTTATTATTCGCTTCTTTTCTTTCCTTGAAATTCCCAAAATTTGAATTTCATGAGTTGAAATTCCCCAAAATCTGAATTTTATGAGGCCTTTAATAATCTTTGCTTAGAATATAAGCATACAAATTTCTATGCTAATTAACATTCATGTTATACCTAACCTAGTAAAGATGAGTTGAGGTTTAGGAACCCGTCTATGAGTGTGTGACCTATTAACTATGGCTTCTCACTTATTGATGTATTGCTAAAGGTAGTGAGAATGAATTGAAAAAAAAAAATTGATGTATATTTTTATAAAACAAAACAAAGAAAGGTCTATGGTTTCTGCCTAGAGGAACTTAACATCATAGAACTATAAAAGAAGGAACGATGATCTTATAGTTTTCAAACTACAAACATCTGTGCTCTTTTCCTCTTCTTCCTTGGTGTCCTTTCTCTTCTCGGTTGTGGTTTTATTCGTAGGTCTCCAAAGAAGAAAACAGAACGAGATAGAGAAAGAGAGAGTTGGTGTTATCCCAAATTTGAGTCGGTTGGGTTGGGAAATTGCAATAAACCGCTTAGTTATTTTAAATTTTCTGTTTTACACCCCTCAAACAAATTTACATTTAATATCAATTAAGTAAATGTCCTCTTTCTTTTTGTTACTTTTTACATTTACTTAAGATATTACATGTAAATAAGGAAGTATCGCTTACTTGAGTCCACAAAAAAATATCAAAGAAAATCAAATTTCACAAGAATAAAAAGTCAAGTCTTGGTTTTTAGTACAAATTCTAAAGTTTTGAGGTCTATCAAAATTTTCTACTTACAATTGGCAAAGATTTTGATCTAAATGACATATTGAAAAATCCTAAATTTATTTACAAAACTCTAATCTATGAGAAAATTATCTTCTAATTTCATCACTTTTTACATAATCAACATCTTTGTCTTAATCTCTTAGCCAGTTTTTTTAACGCACGCTAAATTGACTTATTTATATTACTCTTAACCAATTAAGCATATATTAAAGTTTGACAAGACATAAGCGCATATGACATTACAAGTGTGGGTATTATGCAAGTTCTCTATCCAGTTCGTGAATGGCTATAAATTATTGATTCAGCTGGAATATATTAGTATAACAAATTTAACTAAGTGTCTGTGAAAGAGAGAGTGAGAGAGAGATAATCCATGAAACCCCACGTTGTAACTACTATGGAATAATCTCAAATAACCAACTCTGACTAGTTCATGTATTGATAATTTTGAAAGATCTGTTGCTTGGCAATAATAAGCCTATTAATCAGCTAATTTATCCCTTCTCCACGACAAACATGTCGCAAAAGTTGGATGAGGGCCTTATACATTAAACAGTAGCCAAAGAATTTAATATGCTATTGTTGTGTCACTTATCTTGTTACCTTTTATGTATTTTTTGTGGTGTTATTCCAATGATGTATTAATATAGCGCACATATCTTGTGAGCACCAGCCGGCCAAGCACAAGATGCTCATATTCAGGGGGAAGAAAAAGTATAGTACTTTTCAAAGTCTATACGTTATAGAGTGAATGAAAAACAGCTAAAATGTTCTCAAAAAAATAATTTATATTAGTTTCCTTTGTGTATCAATAGTATGTACCATGTATTCTATAAAGTTGAAAATGCACTCCTTGATAAAGTTCAAAATTATTAGACAATAAGAGTTCAATGGTATAATTAGATTAAAAAAAGACTGGACCTTATTCCATTCCCAATTCCGAGGATCAAGTGACCACAAGTCTGAATGAACAATCCCTTTCTCTGATCCATTTTTGTCTGCTAGAACTTCCTTGGAATAACCACCATACAGAAAAATCTGCAGAACAATAAATATTCTAGTAAGAAACACTCGATTATGGGAAAAAACATTTCATCTAGAATTCTTAAGCAGAAAATACACGTCATATACAAAGAAAACAAATAACATATACATGTTAACTAAGGAATTCAAACACAAAATGAAAATAACTACAGATATATCTTACTTATAGATAATAAAGGAAAGATTTAGTGTAACTATTTAAGTAACATCAACAATCAAAACAGACTAAAGATCCACAAAATCCATCCGTAAGGTGACTTTTAGGACGTAACCAATAGAAAGGACCTCTCTATATACAGTAAATAGGACAATATTGTGAAATAATCTTATTTTAAAAAAGTATTTAAAAAAAGTCTCCTTCCAAAAATAATTAGTGAAACAGACCTCTCAGAGATCAGCTCTACGCCACGTCTGCCAACGGTCGATCTATGTAGGTTTAAAAATTTTCTTATGTTACCAACACCGGAGATTTATAAATCATCTGTAGATATTCGGTGTTACCAACACCGGAGTTTTATACACAGTGGATAAACTGTGTATAAAACTCCGGTGTTAGTAACACCAGAGTTTTATAACTTGGTCTCCTCCAGCCATCCCTCTTCCTTTGCCTCTTTGTATGTCTCTCTGTCAAGGTTTTAAATATCGGATATCGGGATCGTATCGGATGAGGTTTTTCCATATCGAATATCGGATATTGGGAGAGATATCGGGGATACGCCCGCATATTGGGCATTCATTTCGGATGCTATATATAATGAAATATTGATAACTAAAAGTTGGTTTTAGTGTTATAAATATCTACCTAATAAAAATGATGTAATATGCATGCAAAGCCAGTAAAAACAATGTATATTTACATGCAGTCGTGCAATAAATAAGTTATTTCATATCGGCGATATTTTGGGCGATTTATCGCCTGATATCGGGCGATTTATCAGCAGATATTTCAAATATCGGCCGTTTTTTGCTGCAAACGATATGGCGAACAATGTTCTCATATCATATCGGCAGCAGGTCAAAAAAAGAGATATCGACCGATATATTGGCTGATATTTAATGCAGGGCTCTCTGTGTGGCTTACAAAGTCCGATGTTAGGAAACCTGGGCATTTTAACTGGGTGCACAAAAACTTCGGTGTTGACAAACCGGAGATTTTTTGAACCCACGAAACGACTGTTGCTGACGTGGCTCTGAGCTGGCGTGAGAGAGGTCTATTTCGCTAATTATTTCTGGGAGAAGTCTTTTTTTTAAATATTTTTTTAAAATAAGATTATTTCAAAAAAATTTGTCCTAGTAAATATCAATGAATAGAAAATATATAATGCCAACTTCATTTATTACTACATCTAACTGCAGTAATATTACAACCACTTCCATGTCGTGAGAAAATAGAATAATCATAAACCAAAATTGTGGAAACATATCAATTACAGCATGACCACCATGCTGGCCATGTCTAGATATTTGATTCTCAAGCAAGGACTTCCAACAACGTTACCCAATCTAGTGCTACTCTCACCAAGGTGCTTAACTATGAAGTTTCCACCCCTCAAAGTAGCTAAATACAACTAAAGCTTGAGTTCATTGGAACTTATAATATTGAACACCTTCCTTGTGCACAACTAGGAACAATTCACTTAGGGACCATCATATACTCTATTCAATAATGTTCCATTTCATGTTGGCATCTACCTGAGCGAGCACTTATCTCCTACACAGGTATTGACTGCCAAGCAATGTGACAAAGACAACTCCCACCAATACTTATATGTGATGTGGCATTTGGTTCTACTGAGTTCTGCACATTTCTAGTTACTATTGTCCTTGCGTTTTTTGGACCTACCATTTAATAAACAGCTTCCTACTGAACAATAAATCTGAGACAATTCACTTTGGTGTCCTGACAAGAGTGCCACCTTTGAGTCTATACTAACTCCGCTTTGTACACCACATCCATGTCACAGGCTTTCTCAAATCCTTCTTAAGGTTTCCCAATTTAGCTTCAATATGAAACCTAGCTTCTCCAACTTCTTGAATCTTTTCCAAAAATTTCCATATGACCTTAGCTCATTATATATCACATTTTTTTTCAATTGATGCAACTATTAGCTTCATTAATATATTGGTTCCTTAATTAATCTGAAAAGTTCAGCCAGATGCCTCAGTTCAAGGCAATTGAAACAACAAGCTCGGCTATCACCATCTCTAGACACCTGCCTAGGCCCAGTGTACAGAAAGAAATGGAGAAGTCCAAAAAAAAAAAAAGGTGATCTTCATTAACAAAAATGGGACCCCAAGACACTCAAGGGGCTGTCCACAAGTATTCAAGGTTTTTCTTAATGCACTTTCGGTGATGGGTAGGACCACCAGGAGATATGTTGCAGGGAGAAGATGATGAGCATTTATCGGGGTAATACAGAGTGAAGGGATTAATGGCCTAATTGAAGGCATTAGAATATGGTGATTACTGTATGATGGTTAGTTTAGGAGATGTTTGTGACTTTTATCAGGTTTCTTGTTGATTGAAAGGTGATCTAAGGTTGCTTTGGACGAGGTCCTCCTAGTAGCAGCAAGAAGAGAAGTATGAGTGTGAAACTGGTAGTAGGTAGAGAGTGTTAATAAGTGGCATGAGGTGATGGTGGGGAGGGCAAAGCAGGAGGAAGTCACACCTCACTGTAGAGAAGATAATTTATATGAACGGTGATGGAAGACTTGAGGTGGATAGTACTATAATTTACATTACAATGGTCATACATAGTAAGATTTAAAAAAATCAGCCATTACTAAAAAGTATCAATCAAATCAGATTTGATTTGGAGGTTGCCAACCTGGTAGCGGCCCCAAATGAAAAGTCACAGCCCAGAAGTAGTACCGTCCAAAAATGTCCAAAATAAAATAAGCATGTGTATTAAATAAGTCAATAAAGTTGTAATTTACCTTTACAATTCATCGGATTCATATACTACCAAAACTAACTATATCATGTCATGTACTCATGTCTGATGCTAACAAAGTGTCCATACAATGGTGGAAACATGTATAAGACATCTCAATATGCATACCCAGCATCAATAGTTTAAAGGGAAATACAAAAGCTTAAAAGAATGCTCATGTGAAACTTGATTATGTAGTGCAAACTTGCACAAGCTTCAATACAGAAGAGTGCTCGATCCAAGAACATACAGCATGCCAAAAAAATGGAAAAAAAGAAAAAGCATACCACAAGCATGCAGCAGATTATTGAAGCGAGAACAGAAAAAGGAAAGGTGTATGTACTGGATTACATTGAGTAAGGAAAGTAGAATATAATCAAATTTTGTTTTCGGATTACCTCATCTTGGTATACGAAAAGCTGAAAACCACTTCTTGCACTTGGCCACATGCATCCAGGACTGGGTTTTATTTCTTGCCACTGTGCTTAGAATTGAATACATTTTAAGTACTGAACATATGTAATGCAAGATGCTAGAATATATATAAAACATTTAAACAATTAGAGCTCACCTTGAATTGGTCAAGATCAAAAACATGCAAATCATTGAAATACCTGCAAAAGCAAACTTCCTGAAGATTTAGATAGAGGAATATGAAAAATCAAATTAAGCATGTGATCGTCTACATTGTAACTAACCAAAATCATTCATCAACTTACTCAAATAGAGCATAATCATATGGACTATAATAGAAATAAATTTATTAAGATACTAACCAGTAACTTTAGTTGCGGCCCTACTGTGAATGAGGGTATAATGTCAACATAAAAAGAACTAGATCAACCAGTTAAATAGACTTAATGAAGCTCTAACGCCAAGTAGATGATGTAAAGACCTCAGAAACATCAGAGCGTGGGGCAGTGCATGAGCCAGGGTTCGAAGGCTCCCCGACTCGGCCGAGTTGTATCCGTCTCGGACCCGCCGAGATGAGTCCGAGACCCGATTCGAAGGATCCACTCAGAAATGACCGAATCGGTCTTGACTCAGAGTTGACTCGGCCGAATTGGCCGAGACACGATACGACTCGGACTGACTCGGCCGATTCGATTAAAAAAAATCCAAAGTTACCTAAGATTTAGGGCTCCCCTGCCTTCGCCGCCTACTCCTGCCCGCCACCGCCACGAGAGAGAGGGTGAGAGAGACAAAGAGAGAAGGAGAGGGGAGACGAGAAAGAGGGAGACGAGGGAGAGGGAGGGAGACGAGAGAGGGAAAGAGAGACGAGGGAGGGAGGGAGATAGAGCCAGAGGGAGGGAGAGATCGGGTGATCTGACTTGATCGCTCTCCCCTTTATTCTTTTCTTTTTTTTATTTTTTATTTTTGACTTTTTATATTTACCCCCTCAAATTTTTTATATTTCTGAATTTACTCCCAAATCATCATATTTTCCCAACTATCCCTCAAAACAAATTTGTTTTGGACATGTGATACATGAATTTTGATGTCTATATTTTTTTACGATTTGTCATGAATTTTTTATAATTTTTTGAGTTTTATATGTAGCGTTTTGCGCGTATCGTCCGAGTCCAATCCGATTACCAAGACTGATCCGTCTCAGTGCCAACCAAATCGGCGGCCGAGACCGCGACTTTGAACTATGGCATGAGCTAAGATCAATACAAGTTGAGCAAAAACTTCATAGCTGCACATTTTAGCATCTCCAACCCAAAAGGGCATGATAAATAAAAGGGGAAATTGTCTATCCCCCTGAGGTTTGAACAAAATTTGTCCTCCCCCTTCGCCCTTCTTTTTTCTCTTGAGCTTTTGCGCTTTAGATTCTATCATACTCCCTTTACAAAATTGTACCCTTTTTCATCCATTTTCAGCATTTAATGCATTACCAAATGGCATTTTTACCCTAGTTGTCTCTTTCAATCAACTCAAGTAAATATCAGCGTACAGGTCCCAAAAAAGTAGCTCCACATGACAGTTGTTCATCTTTACAGAAACTGTCCACTTTTCATACAACTGTTTGCTTTAGGACTAACGAAAAGTAGACATTTTGAGGATAAAAGTATAGTTTTTGGAATTGACAACTTTTGGAGTAAAAAGATAAACTTTGAACACAAAAGTAATGGCTTAAGAACTGTTACATTTGTAGCAAAAATATCTACTTTTATGATGAAAATAAGATAGATAGTTTGTAAAGAGGTAGACACTTTTCAAAATTACCTATTTTACAATAAAAAAGTCTGATTTTATGACAGTGAAAAGTAACCTCATGTGACTTATACATTTGTACTTGTAAAAAGTGCAATTACATCTATAAAAGTAGTGACGAGTTTTTTAAAGGGAAGGGTATCATTGGCATTTAATCAAGGTATAATTCATGGGTGTAAAGTTGCCCAATAGGTTACAGTATTAGGAAAGAAAATCTGGATGGATAAAAGCACAAAAAAGTCAAGAGGAATAAACTTCCTGAAAACTTCAGAGGATGGACACTTTTCCCCTAAACAAAATGAATCCACGTCACTTTTTGAATGATTGTCCGCAAACTAACTTTTTACATTACGCGCTAAGGCAATTGCAACCCAGTTGCATTAAGATGATACCAAAGCCATGATAATAACATCTGTGGTTGGTGGAATTATCTACATAGTCCTCAACCAATATTCAGTTTTTTGCTGAAGTCCTCAATGGTAATAATGAGTTTAATATTCAGTTTTCTGTTGAAGTCCTCAATGCTAACTATGAATTTAGAGGGTGTTTGGCAATCTGGGGGTGGGGCTGAAAGTGTTAAAGTGATTTTCGTTTTCAAAGTGTAAAAATACTCCCATCAGCAAAATAATAAAACAAGCATTTGTTTGCATACCAGTAAGAATTTGGAACTGCAAAAAAAAAAAAAAAAAAAAGCTAACGTGGCAACAATGTATTAGTTATTAATAAATACCGGGTCCATTTATTCTCTTCCAGTAGCCACTTCGAATCAAGTTAAAGGTGCAAGATATTCTACGTGAATGCAAGACACTTTTCACACTTTCAAAATTAACTTTCATCTACACAAATATAAAAAATGAGTAAAAGTGCTTCACTTTCACACTTTCAATCTCACTTATGAATTGCCAAACTAGTGCAGGATTTGAAATAAGTAAGAAATAATAAAACACCATGCCAACATGGTAGACCCTTTTCAGCATGTCATACCGACACTGCAAAGAAAATCCTATATTCATAAATAAAAGTTTGAACAACTACCTATTTCCAATGAGAGGTATTGTTTCAAAACATGCCCATAGTTTTCTAGTTTATGAGAGTTACACCTGCTTTATTCTAAAGGGAAAATCACAAAAAACCCACCATGCACTTATCAATAGGTATATTTGTGGATCATTAAATGAAGGGACTCATCAGGCTTCTCACAGAAGGTACCTCGCTCGTGTCAGACATGCTGATATGGTTAAACAAGTCTACCCACCTCTACTTTGCGGGTGATGCTATTAAGGAACCAGACCCGCCAACAGGGTATGCACTTCCTCGCTTCATTTTCCATTCCTCTGGTCTTCTTCCTGTAGTTTTTGACTAATGCATGAGAGTTATTTTTTTCAGGTTCATTGGCTGCCTATCAGGGTATGCACTTCCTCGCTTCATTTTCCATTCCTCTGGTCTTCTTCCTGTAGTTTTTGACTAATGCATGAGAGTTATTTTTTTCAGGTTCATTGGCTGCCTATCCTCCATCATTTCCAGCAGATTCAGCAAAAGGGAATCTTAGTCTCCTTCAAGTCTGCTTCAACCTCTTCAGTAGCCATACGAGTACAAAATTAAGTTTTGATTTATCATGTATTATAAAGGATTTTGCAACAAATGCCACATTCTATTAGTTTTGCCACCTTTGTTTTATCAGACTCTTCAAATAACCCTACACCCAAACTAATTCAGCACCTAACCCCTTGTTCTATTAATTCCTTGCTGATAAACCCACTGAATTACGGCAAGGAAAGATGTTGTCTACTAAACCACTAACGCTAGAGGGCGTCAATATGTTCAGCTAACATTAGCACGAGGGGTTTATCTGCAATTTGATAGAACAAAGGGTTATCTGGCAAATCTAATTTAATAGGGGTTTTACTAGAAATCCTTTATAGTACATGGGAGCTCTTCTACTTATATTCTGAAAGAGGAAGAAAGAAGAGTTGAGGATTAAATAATGTTACTTATATTAAACTATTTTTCTTGAATTATTGAGGACCCTCACTATGTTAAACAACAAACATAGAAGTACTAGAAGCTATTTTTCAAATTATAGACATGTGCAATCAGTGAATGATTATGACAAAATTTCAAGTAGAAATTTCTCAAAATATCTGTCTGGCCATCATTCTTCAAATACAACGGGGTTGTAAGTGTGAAAGCCAAATCTTGGGGGGAAACAATAACATGCTTTGGAGGTATAATAATTTTCCCACAAATATCTTTTTAAAAGATTATAACATTGTACTTCTAGCCATAGTTTGTCAGATCAACAGGCTTAGACATATCAAATCAACTCTTACCAAGCAAAATTGTTTGGTGTTCTTTGGAGGTATAATTATCGCTTACAAGAAAAGGTTCATATATTGGTAAAATAAAATTTATCAGCAATTGTTGGCTTCAATTGTAAATCGCATTGCATACTTTCCATTTAGTATTCTCTTTTGCAATTGTATATTGACATGTATAAGGGCCACATTATGACCACATCAGTGAGTTGTATGCAATTATCTCCCTAAGATGCCAGGGCATCCACATCCAACAGTTGATGTTGTAATATGCATCATATTGACACCCACAGAGGTATAGAATCTAAGACCAAAGCAAAAGGGCTTATATAATTAAAGAAATAAAATGTTGTAATATCAAACTGATATCTTGAGAGGAGCCATCCCTCGGTAGACCAGCCTCATTCTTGGTCTGCATCCTGGAGTGATTTATTTCAGAGTAGGAATTTCGTTTGTGTTCCGTGTGTGACTTGGCATTTGGCAAAGGATTTCAAGGGATCTTATTATCATCGTAATCATATATGCTATGAAGGATTTTAAGAAGAATCATGGCGGGACTGAAGAAGGATTTCAAGAAATTGGATAGAGATCTCATTATATCAAAATGCCGGCACACCATGATTCATCATTGTTAGCGTCATCATCACCATCCAAACCAACAAACTGGGGTCAACTATAGTGCTTAAGTCAGGAAAGTCGCATGAACAAAAAGCAGATATTCACAAACTATAATCAAATTGATGTAGCCCTCTGTAAGTTGGTGAAAATTCCAAGCCAAAGCAACTACAGGAGGCAAGGTGATTGGTCACACGATTCAAGCTCATGCATTTAGGAATCCACTAAATTCTCCTTGACTGAACACCACACACAAACGCACACAGAAACATATGTCTATCATGAAACTAACTTATAAACAAAAAAATGTATTGGCAATTGAATAATGTGAATGTGATTCCATTTTCCCTTTGTGTGTCTGTGTGTTGACACACAAATGGATCCATAAATACAGCACTGCACAATATAAGCTAATGACGAAAATGGAACCACATTCGCATCACTCAATTGCTGATACATTTTACTGTTTAAACAGAACAGTCTTAATCTAAGTTCATGTTTATAAATCCTTTTGTTCCTCAATAATCCAAGCAACACTCAGCTCAATTACTTAAGCCATTCAATTCTTAGTTCATTATTTTATGTTCATTGCATGAACACAGCTTGGTTGGATACCACGTGATAAAATTTTGCTTGAATATCGACAATATTAAAAGTTTGAAATCCTAATTTAGGTCCAAAGATTCTCCAAACGTAAAACAAGCGTCAGACCTTCAGAACCCTTCTTAAATAGCTCATGACAAGCTGCAAGGACAGTTTTAGTTAGGAGCATGAGTTGTCCGTTAATAACGATAAGATAATATTACAAAGGGTAATGAAAACTTTGTCACCAAACTATTCAAACTAAAAGAAATTTTATCAGAGAAGAATTTTGCAAAGTTTACTAATTAAAAATTAAAGCATATGGTTCCACTCAGCATGTTTCATCAAAACTATGTAACTAGCCTTTCAAGTATTGGATATAAAAAAGTGGTCCAAACTGCTATAGAAGGGCTTCAGCTAATAAAATACAAACACTGATGCGTGTCCAACCCCAGCATGTGAATATTTACATCCATATTATGCATGCCTAATGGAAGTTTGAACAATATTATAAAAAGTATAAACTTTCAACAACTACAATCAGCTTAGTATAAATGTATGAAACAAATATGCAAGCATAAACTTCCAACAGTTAAAATCCATATAGCATAAATGTATGAACATTGAGAAATAGACTATTAAATACCTCACTTCTCTAAGAGTGTCATAAAAGCCACCAAAGAGAATAATTTTGTGCTTGTATAAAACCTGGATGACAAAAGTAGGTTAAAGTAAGAGCAGCAATTTGCAGATAAAAGGATGCCAACGAATGTAGAACATAATCATTTTTCATAAACTGCCATATCAAAATGGGATTCAACTAGGGAGCATAGCTCAAATTTGGGCAGACCCTTAGAAAGGAGTAACAAGGCGTGACAAAGTTTTATGGCTAATTTGCCGATTTGGAATACAGCCTCTATGAACTAGTACCAAATTCCAGCACCAGAAGAAAGGGCCTGGAAATTTTGAGTATCCTTATTGGCCGGTGGAGTAACCCTCCAGAAGTAGCCAGGAGTACGGATGGCTAATTTGTCAATGTGGAATACAGCCTCTATGAATTAGAACCAAATTCCAGCAACCAAAGAAATGCTTGGAAATTGTGAGTATCCTTACTGGCTGGTGAAGTAACCCTCCAGAAGTTGCAATGAGTATGAAAGAGTCTAGATAGTGACAGAAATGATAAGGTTTATTGCAGGGAACTTCATTTGCCTCTCAGCCGCAATATATTGATAGAGCTAATTCTGAACATGTTCCCAATAATGCAAATAGATACAAGTTTGACAAGTTAATGATGCAAAGTCATAGTTGTATAGAGAAGTGGGCTTCAATCCAACTATTGAATATGAGCACATAGGTGTGAACTATGTGGTGGGCCTTAGAATACGATTCATCATGTTAATCATGATCCACAATTGAACAATCTGGAAATTCATTCTGAAGTTTCTGGATGTTTCTCATATATGAGTTTTTACTTTCTAGTTACCACAAAAATGCATGTTCCAAGAGACAACATATTCTAGTTATGGCTAAGATTTTGAGAGCATCCTGAGGCAACCAAATTGAGGTGTTCTCCATGTGTTATAACATAAGAAGTACATGAAAAACAGCGTGTGTGTCTCAACCATATACATGACACGTTCCATGCCGGTTGGATGACCGACCATGGAACTTTATAAAAATGAAGTTGGTTGTTCTTGGAAGTAAGATTTCCCATTGTTTCTGTGTGGATGTGTGTGTGAGCTCAAATGCCATTACTGCATAACTTAGACTCTTCAAAATGATTAGGACATACAAAAAACAATAAATTAAATTAGAGAAATCAATTTTTTAATGCATTTTAATTTTGAAATTTCCTACCTCTATTAAAAAAATGAATAAAATGAATGAAAAATAGTAAAGATTTGATTTAATATATTCAGTTTGGAATAATCATAATTCCCAATTTTAGCTTTTAGATAAAACCATGATCAATGGTTTTAGCTCCTGAAACATGTATGATTTTTTGATATCATGCCTGATGGGAAGGGTGGTTGGCTCCCTCAATAACCAGTAGCTCTCAAAATTGAACCAAATCTATGGACAATAAATTAAGTGAGGCTATATGATGGTCACTCGGGAAAGAAAAATCAACTTCACCTAAAGTAGATGAAAACTATGAAATATTAGGAGCACTTGTCTCCTAACTAACTGGTTAAACAAATCATGCCTTCAACATCCTCAATTTTAGTAAATTTTGGAAGTCCAAAAATAGTCATCTTTTTATCCTTACTATTATTTTTCCCTTTTATACAAGTATAATTAAGTTTTGAACTCTACTCAGTAAGATTAGTGTTACAAGATGGGCATTCAATTGTATTATAGGATTGGCATTTGTTTAGGATATCATCATTTTCCAGCACTAGAGCCCGAGCCATAAGCGGGAATGAGCTCAAGCCTCAGTCCGAACCTCATACTAAGAATTAGAAACAAAACTAAATCTCAAGCCCAAACTCAAGCCGAAGCAAAACGAGAAGTTGAGCAAGAGTCGAAGCTCACGGGAACCTGAGCCCAAGATGGATTAAGAAGGATACTTTGACAAAAGAGATGTACCTATACACGTGTGGATCCAACTTATGGATACTAGAGTACTTAATGATACTTTTCATATGTGTCTTTACCATATCCTAAAACGTTATAAGATATCATACACATCTCAAAGATGTATGTGAGGCTAAGAAGTTAAAATTCTAATGCATAGAACAATGGTGTCTCAATTTCATTTGATCTTTAGATGCGTTTATATTATTTGTCCACTTTCTTGATACAGAAGTATGATTGTACATGTAACTATTGATTTGTATAACTTGAAAATGATTTATAATATCTGAGTTAGTGTGTTCTTTTAACTTCCATAGCCTTACAAGTTAATGTTATAGATAAAGATTAACCCATGCAAGCACAGACATACATATTCATTATTGTTGTATCCATGAAGTGTCCTTGTCGTGGACTTTTTTAGGATTCCATACCAGCATCACATTAATGGCATATGCATATCTCAACCCATATATGTGCAACATCAGTTGAGGAGTACAAGGTTGTTAATGTTGTTTTGATTCCAAATAAGCTGTAGTCCTATAGCACCCCGCTGGTTTCATTTGCATTCCTTCCTCATTCGTTCTTTCCCCGCTCATTGCCCCCGGATGACGATGAGCCAACACCATTGATGTCAAATGACCGCTAATGAGGTAACTAATGTTGTTGACTCTACATTGGATGATTCTGAGGACAGCCAACAATTGACCTCATTGATTTGATAGAAGTAAACTAGACTTCCTATAAAAAAGAAAATGCAAGCCTATAAAGTTGACCTTCCAATAAACTGCTTACTCCAAACAAAAAACATCATCCTTCCATGACAAACTCATAGATCCACAATACTTAAGCAAATCACACCCATGTGATCACCCCCTGGAGATTTCCAACCTTCTTAGATCAACTAGAAACTAGCTATTGGTTTTGGGTTTGCTAGCTCATGTCATCAAATGAATGCAGCATTGCCAAGAGTTGTCAAACGTTATATTCTTCTGCACCCACCCTTTCTGAAATTAAGTATATAAATTGCAATGCATCTATATATAGGATGAGCCTTTGCAATTATATGGCCATTCCATAATGACCTTGTGAGGTTATAGGATTGAATTGCAGAAACAACCTTCCTACAATGTGAAGGCATGGCTGCATGGCTGCATATATCTCACCATCCGTAAAGCCTACAACAGAAGGACCCCTGTCACCCCATACTCAGGGCTGCCCTTGGTTGCATTTCATCTCTCTCTCATAAGCTTCCTGACGGTTTCCTCCAAGGTATTACTTACACTAGGACATATTATTTGTTTTCTTCATATGCACATAAATACACGAATCTCAAGTCTTAATGCCACTAATAAACATTTATGTAACATCCATAACTGAATTAGGGATCACTTTGTACCAATTGCTTTTACAGCAAGGTATGAGGTGTCGCCTGTTTCATCTCGGTTTCTGCCATTCCATCTTACGCTCAATGAAGACTATCTAACATGCAACTTCAGTCTCACTGAGTTCGGTTATGATATGTGCTTGGGTCGGTTTTAATAAGTTCCAAATAGCTTCAGTACATTAACATATCAAAACCTGAAGAAAATACAAAAAACAAGGAGAAAAAGGGAAAATGTAATGTTCCTAATTAATAATTTTATCATTCAAACTTTACAGCCATCACAAATTAGTATATCCTATGCCATGATTAGATCGTTTTTAGATATTATTAATGTAATTCTATTTATAATCATAATTTAATATAAAGTTGAGTTTTTTAGTTTGGATTAATTTTTGATAAATTTTTGGGGTTAACTGTTTGAGTATTAAAGTTCACTTCACTTAATTTAACACCCATTTAATTTCAACACCCATTTAGCCGACATCTTCATATTATGTCTTTGTATGCATTATATATGCAAAGAATCACAAACGCCTACATGTTTATGTACATTAAAATCAGAACCAAAACTTAAAAATGAAACTTTTCAAAACTAATGAAATTGATTGAGATCTTAAATAAAAGAAGGGTTTGAAATGAAAACGAGTTTCCAGCCTTGTTTACAGAGATATTCAGGATTGACTTTTTTGGGGTGGTGTTTTTTTTTTTTTTTTTTTGCAGGGGGGGAGGTAATTTATGCAAAATACTAATTATTACACTACTGTGTATGAGGTATCACTCTATCATGAACAAGCTGAAAAAAGTACCATACGGTGTCCCGAGCGTGCACTTGGACATCCTTTCAGATTCAACTGTTCCCACTGGTTTGATTTGAGATCCAACATCCAGAAATCCTGCAATGAGAAATTTAATCATGTGAACCAAGTAGGCACAGCTCTGCTTAAAGAGATCAATTCATGTTACCATATAACCTCCCACCCTTCAGCAAAAATGTACGTCTCCATGAAGAAAATATGTTAATACCATTCATCAAAAAAAAAATGGAACATACATGGACTACAGTTAGAACAATTGCACAAATTAACCACATTGTAAGAATTAAAAAAAATTATATAGTCATGTCCCAGGCCTATAAAAGAAAGAGGGACCAAAACTTTGTAGGTTCCAAGTACACCGTGCCCGTAAAATCAGTAAGCTTAGTATATACTTGTAGTTCAAAGAGTTCTTTTCCCCTTCAAAAAACTAGAAACAAACATTAACATGAGGTCATCTTACCAAGTAATGTTGTGAAAGGTTTACAAAAGAAAGCGGAAGATATGTGACTCAACTCTGCTTAGTGCGTGTAACTATGCAAAACATTGGTTGCTACTACAAGAGTTTCAAGAAAGATTGAGGCCTGGCATGTTCTAAAGAATTATGTTGAACAAATTATTAATATGGCAATGTATATAACCCCACTAATGGATATCTCAAAAGCGTACAAAGATAAATTTGAGGGATATGTTGTTCTAAATGTGTATTACTGACACATAGAGGAAATACTACACACAATGTTCAATCTTTTGTACACACTTACATCTTAATAACATTCAACAACTGATTAAAAAATAAAGATGGTAAACAAACTTTACAATGTTTCATACACAATATGTAACCCATAAAGGCTCTGTCGTTATTTGCTGTTTTTGCCGATGTTGGAACATGTTAGGTGTCATGAAGCGTTGGCAATATCCCCCACTGCAAATACCTATCTTTTAGAAATTATCAAAGAAAAGCATAAAAAACTAAAAGTTGTGGAGGAATGTCGGGAGCGGGAAGGAAAGAATAATGAGAAGAGCATGGGAAGAGAGGAGTAAAAGATGAAGAGAGAACGTAATGAGCCAAAAAATTTAATTAGTATAGATATGGATTTTGTAACATCCCGTACCTGCGGGATCGGGGATCCCCATGTATTATTGTTCCATGTTATCCCCGTATTCCTGTTACATGGATCATGGATTTAGTCCTGTTGCATAGATCATGGTTTATATGATTGCTACATGGATATGCACGTATTCTCGTTACATGATGATTTCCTGTTACTGATATTGATATTCCCGTTACTGAACTTGAGAGTTGTTGATATGCGATATGTGGAATCCCACATCTATTGTTCCTATTTCCCGTTATATTGTTCCCGTTTCTCGTTATATTGTTCTATGCTATCAACAGAGCTCAGATCCTGTTATCATGTTACCCGTATCATGTACTGTAATTATTCTTGTTACATTGTATGCTTGACATATCAGATCATAAAGCTAACTTGGGTATGGGGAAGACTTAACGGTTGATTAGATTTTATCGGGTGATGTACTGGATCCATATTGTTCTCCTACTGCAGGGGACGGTAGTGCTACCTACCAATTGCTCCATGAGCTCCCGTTACTTGATTATTGTTCCCCTCTTAGCGGAGGGCCCTGGTCTCAGCAGCCAGGGGTTTGTTAAGGCCATGATCCCGGGTATGCACGAGATACACCTACCCGATAAGAGCTCTTCGACCATGGGTTTCCAATTAACATAATAAAATAGTATACACAATAGTGACGTCGGGAACACTTGTTATTTGGTCACTCTCTCGTTTGGATAATGGTACCCGTAGGCCATGTCCGGATGGGTTCGACTGGAGTGCGGGCTCCAGTATGAACTCCAGTGGTATGGGACACTGGAAGAGATTGATTAAAATATCAGGTGGTACTGATTGCTACTATTGTATAAATAACATGACTTGCCTGATACATGTATTCACTTGTTTAGTTGTACTTGTTTCTGTACCTGATCATTTATTTGCTATCATGTTACATGCATATCTGTTACTTTGTCTGGTACATGTTACTCTTTCTGTGGTGGCATACTACGCATGTTCTGCATTGCATCTATTCTGTTTTCATATGCCCATCTGCATGTTCATATTGCATATGCCCACCTGTATGGTCACTGCTATCACGTCACCACTAGACGACAGTATTTATGATATAAACCGGACACGCCTAAAGACATGACCAGATGATAACCGGCTAGATACTTTTTCAGACCCATTGCCGATACTAAGTAGCAGTCAAAATTTGTATCCATTTTTCATGATATTATGTATGGATCAGATATATCATGGCCATTCCTCAGAAGATTCTTCCACAATGGACTCTGATAAGTGAGATTAGGTAGTGATGGTATTAAAAAATAACATGCTTTATGCCCACCTGTATGGTCACTGCTATCACGTCACCACTAGACGACAGTATTATGATATAAACCGGACACGCCTAAAGACATGACCAGATGATAACCGGCTAGGTAGTGATGGTATTAAAAGATAACATGTTTATATCTTTCATGTTTAGATACTTCTGCTGCTACTTATATGCTTAGGATATGGTTTCACTATTACAACATCATATATTATATATTATTATCGTGCTTGTATTACTATAGTATATATTACTACCTCTTCATTTTACCACTCACTAGGTCGCTTTCTGACGACCCTGGGTTTGCGTGCCCAGGTTGGAGATTCGAGATATCATACTGTCAGATATGTCATTGGATTCACATAGGAGACTTGTCACCAATACGATTCATAGGTATCTTGATTCTTTTGTCATGTTTCCTTATCTGTCCATGTGTCTTTATCTATCATGCTCATTGATCTTTTCTGCAGGTATTCTTGTACTTATTTAATGCTGAAACTCTTGTGTATATGGAGGCTATGTCCTGTACTGAGGCTTAACGTACGCGTGAGTGTGTTTTCACCTCGCGTATGTACGTCGCCATAACGTCTCCGTATCCTTGGGATCGGGGCGTTACAGATTTGCTTAACATAAGAATCATTATGAATAATTCGTTATTGTGGCACGACCGAAAATGTTGTTAAGACTTTAACATTGAGATTAGAACTTAAAAAAATCTAAATCTCATATGTTAGTTTCAATAATTAGAATGTTGATACTAACTCATATTATAACATTAGCTTTTTATTACTAAATAAATAGTTTAAAGTGAAAACTTTACTAAGCTTAATGCTATTATTTGTGCTTAGAGGTTGTTTGTACAATAATAATCATAGTAGCGATATATTGATAATAAAAGAAGTGGCTCAATTTTAATATATAGACTTTGAGGGGTGCCTGTGTATAATTAAGAAGTATAATGGAGTATTAACATTATGTATTTATTTGGGGGTCCTTTGTGCAGGAATGAAATATAGATTTGGTAGTGCATGCTTATCTTTTTAAGTAATAAGGGATAGGATTGGTCTTACTTCTTATACATACACCGCAATCAGAAAAAGAAAAAATGCAAGAAAGAAAAGGGAAAGGAAAAGAAGACAAAAGGAGAAAAGAAAAAGGAGGAGAAATAAAGTCAGAAAAGGAGTTAGAAATAGAAGAATCATTATTTTGGGTTGGTTTTTATCTACTTTGGTTTATGTGCTATTTAGGGTTTTGAATGATCTATTTTGAGCTTATCTTTCTATTTGGGATTTTAATTATAATGGACCGTTATACTTAAAATGAGAATCTAGAATTTATTTTGTGTTCTCAATAGTTTTGATAAGAATATAATTAGGTTTGGTTTTTTTTCCATTATGTATTGTTTCGATCAGTAGCAAGAATTGATCTTTAGCAATTTAGGAAAACATGCCACAACCTCATTATGTTAAAAGATATATTATTGATATAGGTGGCGCATTAGAAGTTTCTTTTATTAGCCCCTCCAAAAGATTCAGATATAGATCCGCATGATTAAATTCATTACAAAAATAGAAATGAGCAAATGTATGTTTAATAATCTGTATTTGATTATTTCCATGTACCTTTTTCTAGGCAAAAACTATATGACTAAAAATATAAATTGTATAAGAAGGATCTGTGGATAGTATACTTTCTGAAATTATAAATTTTGATCTTAATATTTTATTTAGATACATTGTTTTACAATTCTCAAATTTGCAGAACTTGAGCATGATAGTTTAAAAAATAGTTTTTAAATAAAGATGTGTGTGTGTGTGAATAATGAGTATCATGTGGTACCTGAGTAAATTTCCCCAAGTCGATCAAAAAAGTCAATCATACCCCTTTTTGTTTCGAACGGGCCCTATCATGTTGATGTGCATATCCTACGACAACTGTACACCAAAAACTATGTACATATCATGATATTTCACCGTACATCAAGTAGATACTAAATATTCACTTCTTCAAACATCGTTAATTTTGTACGCACTTGATGGACAGTCAAATCTCATGATGTACACATTTTTTTTGTATACAATCATCTTAGTGTATGAACAACATGTCAAGCCCGATAGAAACAAATAGAAGGATAGAGTTTAAAAAAAATTTACCACCACCATAGAAATTTCCTCGAGTGCGACCTCATGACCACACGGAGTTTTCGACTAAACCTTTGTTTTTCTAACAATGCAAAGTAGACCCTAAAATGTTGATTTCAGGTAAGCTGCAATTATCAAATTTGTTATTGGATTTTGTAGTTAAGTCTTCCTTGCTAAAGATTTCTCTTTGATCATTAATTTAATTCCTGAAAGTTTTTCTAAAATTTGAAAACCTTTAATAAATCTATTTCGTTGGATTTTATTATTTTTACCTTATTATGATATGATTAGGGAAACCTAAGGGTTAGAGTCATCGGTGTTTAATTTAATGACATACTAAGAGGGGAGATTGTTTGTACTTTTTTAGAGAATGGTGAAGATCAACTAGATAGTTCTTTTGTGGAGTTTGATTGGAACTTCGTCTGAGGTGAGTGGCTTCAATATTTCTGAAATTGCAGGATTTTAGACTTTCTTTTTCATGATAAATAAATTTCAGGTTATATCTGTATATATTTTACTTTTGACAGATTCATGCTTATTTAGAGAGAACTTGTCCGTGTTTAATCCTCCTAAATTATATGCTTCTTTTCCAACTTATTTTATTGAAAGAGCATAACTTACAAATGACAATATGAGTTCCATATTTTGAAATTTACTATTTATATAGCTATTATATTTTGATTATTAGATATTCTGTTAACAATAAAGCAAAATTTTTGACACTAGTGAATATTTTAATACCATAGTGCACAAATTTAGCCTTCATGCAATTATCCCTAACAGATTTTGCATTCTTGCCCTTTTGGGTATTTTTAGTTAGTTGTGGAATATAAAAAAGAAATGACACCAGTACAAATCATGAAAGATTATTTGCAGCCTTTTTCTTCTATAAAGAGATAATAATTACTTTTTAGTTTGACTTATACTAAGAATTTGTATTAATAGTGTCATTTCATTTGAAATCTATTTTGTAGGTATATTTAAAAAACAACTTGTTGAGCTCGTCCCATTCATCTTTCAAATTTTGACAGGTGGCATCTGGATTACATGAGATGCTATGGAAAGTAATTTCAACAACTACCTATAATTTGTTTTATCAGTTTATTTGTCAGTGTATGATCTATTTTATACAATATTTTGTTCCTATTGCGATTATATATATATATGAGGAATATGTATCTCAGATATCATCTAAAATGACCACGGTTCAAAGACTCGGCCGAGTCGGAGACGAGTCGGCCGAATCATATCCGTCTCGGCCCGCTCCGAGACGAGTCCGAGTCACGAGTTGGTCGACTCAACTCAGCATGGTTCACAGTCGCGGTCTCGGCCGCCGACTCGGCGGACACTGAGACGGATCGGTCTCGGCGACTCGGATCGGTATCGGGCGATACACGCAAAACACTACAGAGAAAGCTCAAAAAATTCTGAAAAAATCACGACAAATCTAAAAAATGTAGACATCCACATTCATGTATCACATGTTCAAAATATATCACCTAACATACTAAACATAAAGCGAAAATATAAATACACGCGTCGTCGGTAGAAACATATCAAAATATATGCACAATATAGTAAATTACACAAACTACATTCATAAATACATGCTAATGTAATTATTTCCACATTGAATTGCGATGAGGTACAAAATCATCATAATGCCGAGTCGACTAAGTCAACTCTGATTCTCTGCCGAGTGGCCTCCTCTGAGTTGAGTCGACCGACTCGTGACTCGGACTCGTCTCGGAGCGGGCCGAGACGGATACGACTCGGCCGACTCGTCTCCGACTCGGCCGAGTCTTTGAACCATGCAACTCAGAGGAGACCGACTAGGCCGAGAATCGGAGTTGACGCGGTCGACTCGGCATTATGATGATAATTTTGTGTTTCATCGCAATTCAATATGAAAATAACTACATTAGCATGTATTTATGAATGTAGTTTGTGTAATTTACTATATTGTGCATGTATTTTGATATGCTTCTACCGACGACGCGTGTATTTATACTTTCGCTTTATGTTTAGTGTGTTAGGTGATATATTTTAGACATGTGATATATGAATGTGGATGTCTACATTTTTTTTAGATTTGTCGTGTTTTTTCAGAATTTTTTTAGTTTTCTATGTAGCGTTTTACGCGTCGCCTGATACCGATCCGAGTCGCCGAGACCGATCCGTCTCAGTGCCTGCCGAGTCGGCGGCCGAAACCGCGACTGTGAACCATGAAAATGACGCTTGCAGATGACACATCAAAACTCTAATCTCCCCATCATTTTATATGATCCGACCGCACATTATGATCTTCATGTTCTAAGACGTATACATATAAAAATCACGTGATTTGGAGTTTGTTTACTCATGTATCAAAAGGTTAAAAGTTTAACGGTTTTTCAACAATAGAACAAATATAATCATTAGATCAATGATTAAACGAACTCCAAATCACGTGATTTTTTATATGTATATGTCTTAAGATATAAAGATCATAATGTGTGGTTGGATCATGAAAAAAATGAGATTGGAGTTTTAATGCGTCATCTAAGAGAATTCTCTTAGATGGCATCTAAGATACATTTTCATATATATATATATATATATATATATATATATATATATATATATATATATGTATAGGAGCATTTTGCTACACCCCCCTATGTCGAACCGTAATTAGAAAAAAAACTCAGCTTCATAATTTTGTTCGCTTCAGCCACCTCTATTTTTAAAGTAAGGATGTGCGCCCACGTATCAAGTGTTGAAGCGCTCATCAATGACGAAAGACGAAAATGCCTTTAAGTAATCGCTTCAAAAAAAGCGGATTACTTCGAAAATGCCCTATTTCTGAGGACTGCAAACTCACAAAATGATCACAGTAGAAAAGACTGCAACTATGCTCGCAATGCTCACAAAAAATGCCTTATTTCTGAGGACTGTAATTGTGATCGCAGCCTTATTTCTAAGCATTGCGATCATGATCCCAGTCCTTATTATGAGGACTGCAATCATGATCCCAGTCCTCACAAAAATATCACGTTTCTGAGTCTTATAAGATTGCGACCATGACCGCAGTCCTCTTTATTAGAACTGCGACCATGATCGCACTATTTACAAAAATATCCTATGTTTGAGACTTTGAGTTTTTATGAGGACTGCGATCAGTTTTTTGAGGACTGCGATCATGATCACAGTCCTAAAAGAAGAATGTAACCATGGACACAGTCCTCACAAAATGCCCTATTTTTTAGGTTTTGTGAGGACTGCAACCATTATCGTAATCCTCACAAAATGTCATATTTCTCGGTCAGTTCTCACAGAACTCATCGGGAGCATGAACAAAACAAGATCTGTAAAAAAGTCGATCCAAAAAAAATCCAGGGGCTCCGCCCCCACTTCAACCCTCACGGGGACCTGATCGCGCGGATCGACTCGCGAATTACTCTACGTCAGGGTCAAAGTTAAGGGGTGAACAACATCAAGTGCAATGAAAAAGAGTAAAATAAAAAATAAAAAAATATAAACAAGTGGTAGTTGGGAGGAATCAATTTTTGCTAGCGAGGATGAGACTGTAGTGAATCAAATTATTATGCTGAGTTTTTTTCTAATAATGAAGCAAAGTAGGTGGCTATAACGAAATATTCCATATACATATGGTATAGTGTTCTTAGTCTTGACTAACTTAATTATGCCCACATACAAAAATACATGTGCGATAAAATTAGAAGATCCATTTCGTTAGTCTTAATCTACATATTTTGAATGTTATATGCACAAAAAAATCATTTTGAAGGTCATTTACCTATGTTATTAAGTGGTGACAAAATAAATGGTTTCTGATAATTAGAAATCATTTGTTTTACAACTACTTGATGCATGAGCAATTGATATTTAAAGCATATGAGATTTTGTTTATAAGCCTTTTAGAACATGTGAATCAATATAACGAAGTCAATCATCCAAATTCTTTTCACATTGTAACTTTTTATAAGTAGGCATAAATAACTTGGCTATGCCCTAATAGTATTAAAGCCCCTCCCACACACACATACATATATATACATACACACACACGAATTGGAAGGTTGAGTATATGGAGAATGAAATAGTTGTTGATTGAAAATTTACATTTTAGAGAAATTTAAGTACTAGATTTATTTTGAAAAACAAATAGTTGGATGTTGATCATATGTTTTATGGATATGATAATGGCATTTGAGTAACTAATATTTTGATCATCTATCCTGGACCTCTAGGTGGGAGGTCTAGGTCGTGACAGAGGATGTGTAAAAGAAGAATGCATAAGTAGAAAACAAGGGTGGTAAGAAAGTTAAAATGTTAATCAGACAGGGGGGAGGGAGGGAGGAGGGAGGGGGAAGAGAAGAGGGAAGGGATCCTATGGCGTAGATCTCAAAGAGGGAAGAGAGAGAAGAGAGTGATCCACTTAGCCACCTTAAGAGGGATGAGAGAGGAGAGTGATCCACTTAGCCACCTTAAGAGGGTCAAGCACATGCCAGTTGTGCCCACCTAGCCTGTTTCAAATGGGTCCAAACGCATGACAAGTGCGTCCAGCCATCTTCAACATGTCATGCTTCTAGACGAGCACCTTGACAAGAAGTAGCCTAGAGACCGAATACAAGCTCTGTTGTTAATCAAGATGGGTCAGGATCCATTCCGCTTATAAGCGAGCACCAAGCCTACTTTCACTTTTCCTTCTTTTTGGTTGTTGTTTACGATGGTGATAGGAGATGGTGTAGCACGTGATGATTAAGCAGGTTGTGTTGATTAAAACTCACATCCTGGTGACAACTATTAGGATCACTTTTAGTTTGTTATCATATCATTTAATGAAAATATATTGAAAAAATAAAGGTTAGGAACACCCAATTGGTAATTTTTCAACATTTTATCTATATTTTATATATTACAGTGTTCTTGCAATGCTTTTGCTTTACCAAATTCTCAACTTTGCTTGTTTTGATGAGTAAATACCTTACAAACCAAACTTAATGAATACTTACATTTTTACCATCGCTCTCTTTTGTTTGAGCATTCATCTCCCTATATAATGCTCTAATGCGAGATGAAAATCAAATCTAGGCTTATTTCTACATCCAACACTTGAAAGAATTAAAAATTTTATTGAAAAAAGGACTTCATGTCAAATCTTTGGATTAGACGCATGAATCCCATCTCTTTCTTCATCAGCTATCAGCTAAGTTATGTGCTATCTCCTTTGTGGTAGGGATTACTCACTTGTATTCATTAGTATTCATTCCATACAAATCCTACTTGCATGCTTTCAGTGCTACCTAATGCAGCCCTCCTCTATTATCATGGCTTGGGGAAGCAGTGAAAGAATATGGTGTTTTAAGTGTAGCACCCACAGAGTTAAAACACTAGAATGGCAGTATAGTACCCCCTCAACTAATGTATATTATTAAACATTAATATGATCAAAGATTGGTGAAAGATATCTTAATATGATGAAAATAAGAAAATGATTGAGAATGAATTACCTTGTAATGATGAAACCTTTCTTGATTAGGAGATGTAAATTCACCGCCTAATAGAAAGGATCAAATTGGTTAAGAAGACAGTTTATATCCATTTGAAAGGCATAAGAATTAGCTAAAAAAATTACCGAAAATATAGATATGATCTTTCCATGCAACAGCCTGGTGAGAACTACGCGGAGGTGGACTGTTAGGACTTGAGATCAACTTCCATTCATTTTTTTCTACATCATAGCGATAAAGATCACCATAAACAAATGTCTGCACCAAAATCTCAGTAAATTAACATTTGCCATGTCTCTAAAATATAGGGTTCAGAGAACTGGCTAGAAACTTCATGCACATAAAAAGTTAGACATGATCAAGATGTGCATGTAATGGCTGCACTTTAGATGGCTAAAAGGAATTAGGATTTTCTACATTTAATTATATGTATATAAATATATAGTTCATGACAGGTATTTTAGAAAAGGTGTTGTGTCAAAGACTGGAGAAAATGATTTTTATTCCAAAATATGTATATTACAATTTATTTAATTTCTTTAAAGTATATAGAGTTTTGAAACAAAACTAAGTTGCCCAAAACTTTAAAAAGAACAACTTAATAAGGTGAGTGGTAAAGTACACAATATCACCACATTGAACATAATTTGATGTGCTTATAGAGACTCACCTTGTTACCGTTGTAGAATTCTCCACCGTATAGAACCAGCTCTGTCTCTTTTAGTGGATTGATTGTTAACTGAAACGAAAGAAAAATCAAAATTATTTTCAAATACTGCTCCAATCAAACTAGCCTTAGTTCATCCATAAAACTTAACATAGGGGGGAAATATAAAGTTTATCAATACTCTGAGTCATAGTTCAAATAGTCATGGAGAAGCACTTTTGAAACCTAAACTAGGCATACTAATTGACGAGAAGTTCTTAAACAGCCCAGTGTGTTCCATTGGGAATTGGTTGACTAACAGACGGACCAAAATAGAAACCATGATCTTAGCTTGAAACTGTGATCAAATTGACTCTGAAACGCGGAGCTAAATCAATCGCGTGAGGCTCAATAAGGACCAATGGTATATACAACCTAATACAATGTGCGTCAATTTTTTGTTTTTACTTCCTTTTATGCACTAGCATTCAGTTTAGAAGTTTTCGTGTGAAATTATCTATTTATGAACTCAGTTATTAAACCATGAGATGCTGGAAGCTGAGATTTAGGCTCCAAAATCTCAAATAGTCCAAGGAATCTCAAGCTGAACCTGAATAGCGATGGTGTCAATCAACCAAGCATATCGCAATCACTTTATGGCTATTTTACCTTTCTACTCGAATAGCCCAAAAAAGAAAGTTCCCAATAAAAAACAACAAAAGGATGATTTTTTTTTTTCAATTTGATTGTTTGTTCATGGCTTGAGTGCGAGAAAACTCACGGAGCAGTTGGATCGAGGGAAGGTCGGGGGACGTTTTCTTCGACATGGACCTCCTTCTTCTTGGCCTCTTCCTTCTGTATACTCCTCTGTGAAATAATAAAATTAATTGATAAAACTTGATGATGATGATAGATGAGTCAAAAATAAGAGGAAGCTAGGGTTTAAAGAGGGTTTTTCTTCGAAGAGATTGAGATTGAGATTGATTACAAGGATTGCGTCGATGTCGTCTTCTTCAGAGACTTTCTTGCTCTCTCTTCGGGCCCTCTTCTCCTCGCCTTGGCGGTCTTCCTCTCTGTCTTCTCCTTCCCACGCCCGGGCTTCTTCGACTTCTTCCCCATCTCTCTCTCTCCGCTCTCCAAGGGATTGCTCTGGCGGCTTGAAAGACTGAAAAACCTCTCTTTTGGGTTTTCTGTTTGCTTTTGTAATTTTATATCTGTATTTGTAGGATGAGAGAGGGGTGTCTGTGTAAATGAATGTAAATTTTGTTTCTGGGAGAAATTTTATTGTACTTTTCTTTTAAACCCATCATTATCCGTTTTCTTTTTTCTTTTATATTTTTATTACCAGGTATCCAATCCTCTTATTCTCGAATCCCCTACTAATCTCTTCATCAAGTGGTTTTTCTTCCACTGCACTCCGGTTAATTATCAAGAGAGATGATATAAACTAGTATATCTTGATAGCGAAAAATCGAGCGACGGCAGCGCGAGAGACGACGACTGCGGCGAGAAAGAAAGAGGAGGCGGCAGCGGCTAGAGGGAGAGAGAGAAGGATTAGGGAAGAAGAAGGATTCAAGGGACAAAGAAGAAGAAGGTTTCATGTGTTCTCTCTCGATCCATCTCCCGCGTGGATAAAGACGGACGGACGGACGGACGGACGGACAAAGTTTGTGAAGGAGTCGCGAGATAAAACCTCGCTTCGCTCGATTTTTATTATCTTTATGTATGTTTGCTATAAAAAAAACACCAATTGGAATGCTACAAAAAAAGTTCCTTTTATCAATTTTGACTTTTTAAGAATTTTACATTCTCGTAACAAGATATGAGCATAAAATAAGGATATTTTGATAAATTTGAATTTTAATGAATGAATATCGTTTACAATTTAAATTCTTCTTTGTGGTTAACTATTTTAAACTTAAGAGCATATATCAGGTTAGTTTAGTTATTCGGTTATTATTTTGCGATTTATTTATATCTCTAACCGAATATACTTATCACGAGTGTGGTTATTTAAACCAAAAGAAGTGATAAGTAGCCTAAAAAAATAAGTTACTTAGACAGATTTACCCTCAAATAAAAAGTCCAAATTATAAAATTAACTTTTCAAATATTACAACTTTATCACAACAATTAGTATACTCATTGAGTTAGTAAGTACATTGTGGTGGACAAAAACTGATTTACTGCGAAACAGACTCTCAAACAAGCGATTGAAGACGCTCCCCGGTGATACATGTCAAAACACACACGGAAAAGAACACCTTTCATATTAGGAGCACCGGCGTGGTGTCGGCATAAGACCCTCGGGTGTGACAATTAGTAAGTGCAATGGTAGAAAGGAGTGGCAGAGGAAAATTGTCGATGTAGTAGATGGGTGGGCTAGCACCGGGGGGGCTGCTAGTATATTCATGAATTGGAATAGGGAACTTTCAGTATGGTGAATGGACTAGCACAGAGAACTGCTAATATAATGGATGGATTGGAACAGGAAACTTTCAGTGTAGTAGTGTATGTGTGTGTTTTGAGGATTAAGAAAGTGATCCTCTTCTCCTTGGAGAACCTGACAGGGATGCCGGCGTGAAGGCGGGATTGGTGGGTTGTTGTAACTGCACGATTTGCACATACTAAATTTATTGTAACGGCTGTGATTATTGGCGATGGTTGGTTGTGATTACAAGTTGGGGAATTTGTCACTGTCCATAATTGCCCGCCCTGAAAAGGAAGAGTCACATGTTATGAACGTGGGGAGGATGGAGTTGTGTGCTGGTAGGCAGTAGTCTGATGATCATGGCCTCTGACTTGGAGTTGGAGACTTTTGGAATAGGTAAGACCTCGAGAAGATCTTGGAGTGGTGGAAGGCGGCTCCAGGATGGAAGGGATGACCTCGAGAACATCGGATGTGGCAAAAGATTGTCTCTGAAAAAGTTGAATGTGGCAGAAGCGACTTAGGGAAAGTTGGATATGACAGAGGTTGGATGTGGAGGAGGCTAGAAATGACAGAGACTCCGGGATGAACTCTGGGAGTTGTGAATTTCTTGGTGGACACGTATCGTCATCCTAAGAGGATCAAACTTTGACCACTACAAATGCCCCCTGCTTCCCCACTTTTCGAAATTTGCGAAAGATAAGTCGGGAAAGCGAAGATACTCTGGGTGGATGCTTTGAAATTCATCAATACACTTGTGTAACGATTCTCTTCGGATTGATGCGAATCTTATGAAATTAATTGTTAGTTGCACAACTGGCTAATAGCTGTCACATCAGGTGGCTGGAAGAATATGTCCCGCATCTCTTCGAATCTTCGTGTCATCATGACTGGGATGGTAGGGCTTTATAGTTTGACTGCGACGGTTAACACTCTATCTTTATTGTAGACCGAAAATCTCGAGATCGTGGGCCGACTCTTCAGGGCTTGAGAATTTGAATTGGAAGCAGTTGGCCTTCTCATCCGTCTATAAATATAGGGAGATTTGTGGGAGAAAATCATCTTCCATCTTCTTCAAAATACTCTTTCAATGCCTTATTTTCTTTTCTTGCCACACCTGCATGTCAAAATGGAGGAAGGAGAAGAAGAGGGAAGGGAAGATGAGGAGATGGTGATTGAGCTCTCTTTTCTAGGGAGTCTGGAAGGTGCATTGCATTAGTCATCGTGAAGGGGGTGTTATGGCACATTAGTCACTGTGATAGGGTACTGCCATGGGAACAACAGGCGGGAGTTCTGCTTCGATCAGAAGTAGTACTTGTCCTGGATGGCTCTTGGTTGCTAGCATGATTCCACAACTGTCCAGCATGTCTTGCAGGCTTCAGACTACTTGAACGCCAGTTCTATTCTAGGAGGGCTTTCTGGGAGTCGTCGCCCTTCTTGCAATGCGAGAAGGGCGGCAATGTGTTCGCCCGAAGGCCCATCACTCTAGTTTTGATGATGATCAACTCATGTAGTTATAGTACTAATGATCTTGTGTTTAATTAGTGACAGATTCATGATCAAGATCTTAGTAGGTGTGGAGCTTCAACAAAGGATTTAAAGTCAAGTTTTGGAGCTAGCACCGTTTGATTCACGAGCCTATACATCAAGATCACATCAAGTACTCAAGAGGAGTCTAGCTCGGTGGATCGTGTTTGGACCAAGTCAAGAAGATGAGAAGACTTCAAGATCAAGACTTGTGTCTAGGTTTGTTTTTTAGAAGATTTTGGTTTTAGTTAAAATGTAAAGGATAGAATAGTTGGTGGATTGCTCAAGTATCTATATGCACACACACTCTTGATTTAGATAAGTTTTTCATAAAAGAATTTTATTTTGAAAAAATATAAAAGAGTTTTCATTTGGAAAAATACCGGTTTGATTTTTTGGAGTTTCAAGTTTATATGTTTTAACCAAAACCATATTTAGAGCTTAATGTCAAAACATAGATATTTCACCTTGTATGTGTAGTGCATCATATCCGTAACTCTATGCTTTAAAAGAGTTTAAATATCTTGTTTTTGTATTTGGTGAAGTTTTGGAAAAACAAGTTTTGGAAAAACCAATTTGGAAAAATACAGTTTTTGTTTTGAGCCAATTTTTTCAAGTTACAAAATAGTCCAAATTATTTGTAACATGCCTTGATTTTGTGCAAGCATGTTTGTTTATCAAAGTTTATTGGTAAAACTATTTTTGTAGATTTTATGTGAATTTATGAGATTTTATTTCAACCAAAAAGATTAAGTTTTTAATCCCTTTACAGTTTTGTCCTGGCTTCAGCCGGTCGACCGACCGGTCGACCGATCTCTGAAGTCGGTCGACCGGGCGGTCGACCGACGTGCACAGACGTGCACGCCAGTATCTGGCTGGAGGGCCGGTCGACCGTCCAGAGAGCTCTGCTCTCTGGAAAGGCCCCGGTCGCTCGATCGGTCGACAGGACAGAGAGCAGTTGTAACGCCCCGATCCTGGCGGGTACGGAGACGTTACTGCGACGTATATACGCAGGTCAGAAATACCCTCACGTATATACGCTAAGCATCAGTACAGGCAAGAATCAGAGTACAGAAGCAAGTGGTGCATTATACATTCCAACATATGAGTACAATTACAAAGTTATCACCAGAGGTGATCCAATATTACATGAATATTACATCACTGATATGCGCAATTGCGAGAATACAAGTAGATGTACAAGTATGAACAGTACAAAGACAGGCTCAGAGTCATAACAGGAAAACTCTAGAGCCGAACAATGGGGCCTGGAAGGATAGAGCTCTGAACGGTCTGCTGGAGATCCACGCTACCACTGCGCCACTCTGATCAGCAACTGGGAAACCCACACGCTCCAAGCTCCATGACCTGGACATGAGGATCCAGGGGAGTCAGATGAAACTCCCCAGGCGAGTGGTGAGGCAAAAGCCAGATGGCGTGCAAGAATAAGTCCACGTGTATCGATAAAATCGAATTATAAACATGCATTGAAAACCGTGTCGTGAGCAGAAGCAAGCAGGAGCAAATAAATATCAAACAGGAAGTACTCAGGGTATGATAAGATAAGAACAGGAGACTGATGGAATAGAACACGAGTGGTAAAGCAGGATGCAAGCAGGCATAATATAGTAATCATAAAACGGAAATCCGAAGTAAAGTCCGATACAGGCAAATTCGATTGTACAGGTTTAGGTCACGGCTCCATGAGATTAGTACCTCGAAGGAATAATCCAAACAAGGAAACCCTCATCTATATACCTTTACCTCATGTTACCGTAATCCAAGCGCGTACAACCTGAGTTACAGAACAGCACAACAATGGTCATAACAGGAATACATAACAGGCATAACAGGAATCATAACAAGCATAACGGGAGTTCATAACAGGCATAACCGGATACATAGTTGGCATCTTTTATTATTATTACTCGTCTGACCCATATATCTAGGTATGTGTCCTGGTGTACATCTCAACACACATACATCCATATATAAGCAAGCCGAGGTTTGTTACTGGAAGATGATGAAGAAGAAGAAGAAGGTGGAGTTGGTGGTGGCTTTGAGGAGGAAGAAGATGGAGATCGAGGTGATGTTGGTGGAGATGGAGGAAAGGGGGGTATGGCCGCCGGAGTTGGGGTCTCCTCGTCGGCGTCGTGGTGGCCGGAGGCGCCGGCGGTGGTGGCCGGTTGGGTGCTGGCCTCTCATGGAGAAAAGAAGAAGGAAGAAAAATGAGGAGAAGAGAAGAAGAAAAGAAAGAGAAAGAAAAGAAAAAGAAAAAGGAAAAAGGGGGGTGATGATGAGGGATGTGATTGATGAGAGAGGGGGGTGTGGTGATGGGATGTGGCCCACGTGGAGGGGAGTGGGCTGAAGTCAGTGGAAGAAAAGAAAAGGAAAGAAAGAGAAGAAAAGATAAGATTTGAAAAATAATAATATTATAATATGGTCACGAAAAATCGACTGTCCCAGAAAAATCCCCAAAAATACCTGGAGGTAGAAAACGTCATCCTGAGGACTAATACAAAATCGGTTTTCAGAAATAAAATCCCGTTTTCAAATTAAAATCCGGAAGCCAACCGCCGATACCGGTCTACACCGGGTCGGCCGGATTTTGATAAATTCCGAAAAATCTCAGAAAATGTATTAAAGAATAAAATATGATTTTAAGAAGCAAAGTGAAAGCGGAAATTCAGAAATTCAATCCCAATTGTAAACTAAAAATCCTGGAATCAACCAGCGATACTGGCCGATACCGAATCTGGTGGAATTCATAAATTCATAAAATCCTCAGAAAAAGTATTTAGATAGAAAATGTGATTTTAAGAAATAATGTAAAAAGACACTTCTAGTGATCCCAATCCGTTTGTGAATTAAAAATCCGGGAATCGGTCAGCGGTACTGGTCGACACCGGTTTTGAAGACTTTCAACTTAATTCAGGAAAATTCCAGAAAATCATAGAAAATCTAAAATATTGGAAGATGATGTTTAAAACTGAAATCGGTCAAATCGGAATAACGAAAAGACCAAATCAAGTAATACCTTAGGATCGGTCCTCGGTTCAGACTAGGGCTGATTCCGAGTCCGTGAATCCGGATCCAAGACAAAACGATCATATAAATAATTCATAATACAAAACAATACAGAAAGTAAATCGAAAAATACGATCGAAAAATCTGAATACGCAACTAAGTACGTATTCCGGGAGCGGGGTGTTACAGCAGTGCTCTTTGTATCCTAGCCCCGGTCGACCGCTGGCTCAACGGTCTGAAAAATGACCGTTGGCCGGTCGACCGGGCGGTCGACCGACAGGCCACCTGGACCCCAACGGCTAGTTTTTCTAGCTCTATAAATTGGGGCATTTGGGGGCTGTTTTTCATAAGATTTTAGGAGAGTTTTTGAGCCAGTTTTTTCTACCCTTACAAGAGGTTTTTCTCCACAAAATTGAGAGCAAATATTTCCAATCAAAAGGAAAGTTTATCAAGAGTGTTTAAAGTGATTTTCTTGAGTTTTCCTCCACCACTTCCATCCTAGTTTTCTCACACAATCACTTGAGCTATCCATTGCTTTATCTATCCATAGGATTGTGTTGTGCGAGTTTTTATTGGTGATCAAGTGTTTAGATCACCAAGTTTTCATCTTGTACTTTGAGGAGGCGGATGGTTATGTTCGCGGTGTTTCGAGTTCGGGTGCGAACTCTTTGTTTGAGGTGCGGCCTCGGCGAGCCGGTGGGCTTGCGGTGTGTACGGACTAGGGAGTCCGAGAGCTTGTAGGTGTTGCGGCACCGAGTGATCCGGTGGGATCGATTTTAGTGGAAATCCTTCGTGTGTCGAAGGCGGGGATGTAGAGCAAGTGTGCTCGAACCTCAAACAAATCCCTTGTATTTGCGATTGCTCTCTCTCTCTCTCTCTCTTTGTCTCTTGTTTATATCTTGCATGCTTCTATTGTGTTTATCTTTACATGCTTGATATTCTTGTTGTGCTTAATTGATGTATATGCTTAGGATTATTTGCTAACACTTGTATTCAACCAAGAGAGCCAACGCGGCACCTCAACCCTTATCTAGGGGAATCTAGAGGAGTTAGTGCAGAGCCCTTCACGGGGAATTCGGCTACACTCTTGTGTTATACGTGGTGTTTAGTTTAAATAGTTTGTTTAGGTCATAATAGTTTTTAATTCCGCATTTAGTGACCATTAGATTAGCCATCACCTATTCACCCCCCTTCTAGGTGATTCACAATTGGTATCAGAGCCAAGTGCTCTTGATTTGGGTCTTACAACCTAGAGTTAAAGATCCTCATTTTTGGCTAATCACAATATTTTTGTACACACCATGGATTTCATGTCACCACCCATGTTTGACATTCTTAACATTCAAATTTGGAAGGTTAAGATGTCTTTGTACCTCAAAGGCCTAGGCATTCATGTTTATCTTGCTACAACTAAAGATTCATATGTTAATGATAGCAAGTATATTGAGGCTAACTCAAAAGCCATTCATGCTTTAAAGTCTACCTAAATGATGAATATTTATGTAGGGTATCTAACATTGATTCGGTTTTTGTAGCATGGAACATCATCACCTCCCTTGACGAAAAGGATCTATATTATGCGGGGAGCAACTCGGATGTTGGAAGTGATGCTTCCAATGTGTGCTATATGGTCCAAGGGGACAACCCCCTTGAGGTAACTACCGAATCCGAGGTAAATGAAGATAATGACATGTCATATGATGAGCTCACATCTTTTTGTCAACTATTGCTTGAAAAATATGACATGCTTAAGAAAGACAATAAAAATTTGAAAAAGAAATTTGATTGCATGTATAAGGAAAATGATTCTTTTAAAAATAATATTGCATGTTTAGAAAAAGAAAAAGATGATTTGAAAAATGAGAATATTTCCTTAATGTCTAAATTGAATAATTTATGTGAAGGAAATATGTCTTTGAAAAATAAACTTTTTTTGGTGGAAAAACAAAAAGAAATTGCTTTTCAAGAAAATAACTCTTTAAAAGAAAAATGTTTGAAAAAGAAAAAGAAAATGTTTCTAAAAAGAAAAAGAAAAATGATTCTCATTCTCACCATGTTTTACATGCTACTATTAATGAAAATGAGATTAATGTTTTGAAAAATAAAATAAATAATTTGAGCTCAACTTTGAGCTCTTGTGCATTTAATCACAAGAGATTGGAGTCCTTGTTTTCAAAGAAACAAGCTCCACATGTTCATGCACATCATCATCATGCATATGCTTATGTTGCATGTCATGATCACACCCACACACATAAGCATCCTAAGGTGTAAAAATGTACACATTGTGGCCGCAAAGACCGTTTAGCGAAATTTTGTTTTGATAAGTTACATCATGTTAATTTTGCTAATAAAAATGTTTGGGTTCCTTACAAGACTAACCCTAAAGGACCCAAAAGAAAATGGGTACCAAAATCCCCACCTTTTGTTTTTGTTGTAGGTGAGGGCTCTCACAAAACGTGAGAGGATTGGTGCCTTGATGGTGGATGCACATGGACTAGAAGGACATACATTTGATGCACCACTATCAAGGAGTTTTGGTGGGATAACCACCATGTTTTGGAGATTTGGAGTAGTTCCTCGGTTTGGTAACTATTTCTAAACTCCTAGTTTATTTACATGCTTATTCATTTGTGATATCATATAGCATGTTCATGTTTTATATGTTTTGTGCTTCATGTGATAAAATCCTGTTTAGATGTAGTATTTGTCAAAACTTGTATTTATACATATACAAATAGTGAGCAACATTTGATTCATATATGTTTGCACTTCATGCTCATTTGTACCCACTATATGCACATGTATAAGCTAGTTTTGATGATTCTCTCATTTATACATGTTTTGCCAATTTTCATGTTTTACTTCATGTATATGTAATTTGTATTCACAACTAATAAATATAAATGTATACCCGTGAGTCTCTTGCCTTCATGCAAATTATTTAATAGACTCTTACATATTGTTAGTTTTGGATAAATCATACATATACCTAAAAGTTTGTTTTTAATTGAAAAATGAATTTTCATAATTTTTGTTTTGATAAAATGATAGTTGTTTCGAGCTTTATTGACTATTTTCATGACAATGCTATTTACATGATGTTTGAACACTCACACTTTATTTGTTTATTCATGACTTTATTTCATGATTATTTTTGAGCTTGATGGACCATGAGTGCTCGATTCTTGTTTATTTGGTATAACTCATGAAAAACATATGTTTTGATTTCATGTTTTGAAGTATCTTTAACTAGTTTTTCAAAAATTCTCTTCAACTAGTTAATTATCCTTCATTTGGTAGTGATTTTCAATGCTATACTATTTTCAAATCTATTTTTGAAAACCCCTACCTTCTATGGGCGGATGGCTGGGCGATTATGCCTTGTTAGCTTCATTGAAAATCTTTTATCTTGAGCATATGAAGGGTGGTAGGTTATGAGTTATATACATGATTTACATTGTTATTTTCAATTGGTATCTCAATTGATATTTTTGTATATACTCATATTTTGTTTCTTATATATGTATGCTTCATAATTTCCATAATATCAATTGCTATTGGTATTCTCTTTTCATACATATATATATTTTTCATGTGCTTGATTTACAATTGATTCACATTTTTAAAGCACAAAGGTTATGATGAAAATTAAATTTTTTTTTGATCATTATGTTTACATTTGGTATCAATATGTCTCAATTTCATATTTGTTAAATTTCAATTGGTATCAATATGTTTTATCAATAATGATTATTTACAATTTGGTATCTTAAAAATTGATTGCTTTATAAGAGCTCTGATACCTTTAAAAAATTTTGTTATATGATATCTTAAAATTTGGTTTACTAAGATATCTCAAAATTTGTTTTATTAAGAAAAATTCAAAATTTTGTTTGAATAAGAAAAATTAAAATTTTTTATTTGTATTTCTTATATGCTAGGAGAGCTTAACATCTCTTCTACATATAGATTCATGATGAGTGTATCTTATATTGAGGAGCTTGACAACTCTTCTTTATGTGATACACGTGTGTAGGGGGAGCTTCACATCTCCTCTTATGCATTACAGATTATGTGTTATGTGAATTAGGGCTTGTCATCACTCTTTCATGTAATGCATATATGTAGGGAAGCTAACTTAGCGTCTTCCTCTTCATGAATGTATATCGCATATAACCTTTTATTGATTTTACCCCTTATTGATCTCTTTGTTTATGACAAAAAGGGGGAGAAAAATTTTGTTTTTACTTTAACCCCTTTGTTGATGATTGACAAAAAGGGGGAGAAGTATTTGAGATGTATATGCATGTTTTTCCTTGCTTTATTATTAAAGTATGAGAAGTATTTTTATTTATGCATATATGTTTTGTTTTGCAAATAGGAGAAAAAGAATTTGATTTATTTTATGCTTGATTGGCATGTTTATCTCCATATATTTGCATACATGTTTAGTTAGTTTATGTGCTTCATTTCCATATCTTTTTGTTTATTTGCTATGCATGAGTTGAGGGGGAGCTTCCTTGAAGCTTTACTTTAATCCATGCATATATAACTTCATGAGTTTTGTCATCATTAAAAGGGGGAGATTGTTGGCCCGAAGGCCCATCACTCTAGTTTTGATGATGATCAACTCATGTAGTTATAGTACTAATAATCTTGTTTTTAATTAGTGACAGATTCATGATCAAGATCTTAGTAGGTGTGGAGCTTCAACAAAGGATTTAAAGTCAAGTTTTGGAGCTAGCACCGTTTGATTCACGAGCCTATGCATCAAGATCACATCAAGTACTCAAGAGGAGTCTAGCTTGGTGGATCGTGTTTGGACCAAGTCAAGAAGATGAGAAGACTTCAAGATTAAGAATTGTGTCTAGGTTTGTTTTTTAGAAGATTTTATTTTTAGTTAAAATGTAAAGGATAGAATAATTGGTGGATTGCTCAAGTATCTATATGCACACACACTCTTGATTTAGATAAGTTTTTCATAAAAGAATTTTATTTTGAAAAAATATAAAAGAGTTTTCATTTGGAAAAATACCGGTTTGATTTTTGGAGTTTCAAGTTTATATGTTTTAACCAAAACCATATTTAGAGCTTAATGTCAAAAACATAGATATTTCACCTTGTATGTGTAGTGGATCATATCCTTACACTCTATGCTTTAAAAGAGTTTAAATATCTTGTTTTTGTATTTGGTGAAGTTTTAGAAAAACCAATTTGGAAAAATACAGTTTTTGTTTTGAGCCAATTTTTCCAAGTCACAAAAATAGTCCAAATTATTTGTAACATGCCTTGATTTTGTGCAAGCATGTTTGTTTATCAAAGTATATTGGTAAAACTATTTTTGTAGATTTTCTGTGAATTTATGGGATTTTATTTCAACCAAAAAGACCAAGTTTTTAATCCCTTTACAGTTCTGTCCTGGCTTCAGCCGGTCGACCGACCGGTCGACCGATCTCTGAAGTCAGTCGACCGGGCGGTCGACCGACGTGCACAGACGTGCACGCCAGTATCTGGTGTAAAACACCTAGAGGGGGGGTGAATAGGTGTAAGTGCTAATCTAATAAACTAAATGCAAACTAAGTGCGCTAAATGCGGAAGCTAATGCAAATCTTGCAACACACTTAATACAATCCAACAAGTGTAGCCGAATTCCCCTTGCGAGGTGTAATACCCCGTTCCCGGAATACGTACTTAGTTGCGTATTCAGTTTTTCGATCGTATTTTTTCGATTTACTTCCTGTATTTGACCGATTTCAGTTTTAAAAGTCATTTTCCAATATTATATATTTTCTATGATTTTCTGGAATTTTCCTGAATTTAATTAAATATTTTCAAAACCGGTGTCGACCAGTACCGCTGATCGATTCTCGAATTTTTAATTCACAAACAGTTAGGAATTTCTAGAAGGTCCTTTAGACTTTATTTCTTAGAATCATATTTTCTATCTAAATACTTTTTCTGGGAATTTTATGAATTTATGAAAGTTCCAACGGAGTCGGTAGATAACTGATTCCGGGATTTTTAGTTTTAAAACTATAAATTATTTCTTCAAACGAGTTTCACCATGAGTCTTAAAATGTTATTCTTGATTTTTTAGAAAAATTTTCGGGTCGTTCCGAGATACTTGAATTTCGGACGATTCCGGTATTTTCCAAAATTCCATTTTCCAATTTTCCAATAATTCCAATTTTCCACATAATCCCACTCACTTTCACCTAATCCTTTTTAAATCCCACTCATTCTCTCTCTCCCCCATGGCCGGCCAAGTGGCCAAGTGAGGGACACCTCACCCTCCCCATATTTGCACAAAACCCCCTCTCAATTACACTATTTGCAACTCCTTTACAAAATCTAACACCTATATAAACAATCTCTTTACATTTCTTTTCCTTTTTCTTCATTTCACCTAAGTGTTAGCCCTCACCAAGAGATCTCTCCTCCTTCTCAACCTCAACCCTAGCTCCAAGAACCACCTCAAGGACTTCATCTCCACCTCAAGCAACCACCTTGGACCTTGGATCATAGCCTTCTTCGCCACCGAAGATCACCTTGGCGCCATTCGTCGTCAACGACTCTTTCGACCGCATAAAACGTCGATTGATCACTCCTAGTGAGTATTTCTACTCACCAAGACATGTGAATTTCCTAGTATACTTGTATCCCCACTTCTTGTACACTTGTGCCCCCAAAATCAGGTTTTTTACCTTCAAATTCGACCAGCAAATTCTGTTCTGTACGCTACTTACAGACCCGGATTAGTCGACTTGACCTAGGTATTAGTCGACTAACCCTTCTAGTTGAACCTTAACCTGTTTCTGAAACACAGTTTTAGTCGACTTACCCTGATCATTAGTCGACTAACCCTTTCTGGAAATAAACCTCAACTCTCTGGAAATCACTGTTAGTCGACTACACATTCCTCCCTAGTCGACTAACCTTACTCGAACCAGAAACCCAACTCTCGGCCCTAGTCGACTTATCCTATTTATTAGTCGACTATAGACTACTAGTCGACTAACCCTTCTCACCTTAGTCGACTCCTGAAACAAACTTAACTCTCTGTATCCCAGTTCTAGTCGACTTAGCTTGACTGTTAGTCGACTTGCGTGTCTGTTAGTCGACTACCCTTTTTACCTAGTCGACTAACTTTCCCTGAAACAGAATATCAACTCTCTGGAACCCAGTTTTAGTCGACTAATCCAGACTGTTAGTCGACTTAAGACCCCTACCAGTCGACTACACCTTCCACCTAGTCGACTAATTTAAGCTGTTTATTATAGTTGATTTCTTTTCTAAATTTGGATCTTACCCTGATACATGTGTATTATATTATGCTTGTTCATGCTTCATAACTGATACTACTTGACCTATTACTGGATGGATGTATCTCTTGTAACTTCATGACTTGTTATTACATATTCTCGTTTCATGACATGTTAAATAGTGAATATCACCACTTATCATGCCATCTCTTGAACCAAGCATGATGCATTCAACTTTTGTATAAAATGGACCAACTTACATTGGGTCAGGGGGAAACATGCGGATATCGATATGTGTTCGTGTTTACAGTGGCATTAGGTATATTGTACAATTATATTCCGGTCTAACCTGAGGGCCTCCAGGAGACCGAGGGGAGTGCTTGCTCCCTCTTCCTGAGTACTATCATGATAAGGGCATACATAAGTCCCTCCTGAATAGCCTAGCGGCTGGCTTCCGTCACCAAGCAACGGAACAATCCTGGACCGTTATCCCGGGCATGTACGGGGTCCACTGTAAACACAGTTCGTCGATACCCCCGCTGTTTCCAATAACAACCTTGTATTACTAGGATATGGATCTATGTGCGCTGGGACGCTGGGTCACATAGCTAGATATCACAGTAAGACAAGTAATAATAATAATAGACTTTAACTATGTATCCATTTCATCCTGATTATAGTTCTTTATGCTTTCATTACTTGTTGGTTTATATTCATTATGCTGTTCCGTCCTTATTATTCATATCTCTTAGCCACTTGGCTATAACCTGTTCATTTTCGGGAGGTCCTGACTCCCTTGGATTTGTATGTTCAGGTTCCGAAGCTTGGATCGAAGTGGAGCCATCCACAGAAGATCGAGCTTTCTTTAGCGAGCAGGCTGATTAGCTCCAGTCCTTGCGCCAGATCCTTCTTTTTGACTCACGGGATCTTCATCCTACTCGTGAGCATTTTGTGTTTATGTTGTATCTTTTGCTTTTGGACTTAGTTGTGATAAAAGATACATGTAATGTGTAATATTTTATCATATCTTGTGATGACTTGTACTTGTACTTTTATGTTGGCATATGTATGGAAATCACGCTTTGTCGTGCACTCTGATCCTTGTTGTACTTTTATGCTTAGCGTGTATACGTGGGGGCACCTTTTGACCTGCGTATATACGTCGCAGTGACGTCCCCGTATCTGTGGAATCGGGGCGTTACAGGTTGGTATCAGAGCTTAGGCTCTCACACCTAAAGTACAATCAAGCAGCAAATTCTAGTAATTTGCTATTGCCAACTACAATGTACAAAGTTATCTAGTCCTTCTTGATCCCTTCTTGATTCCTTTCCTTGTGTCCTAAACTCCTTCCATTTTTTCCAATTCCAGTTATCCTTTCTCAAATTCGGTATGGAGAGAAGGACGGGTCGAAACAACTCTGGGCAAGCATCGAATGGACCCACTGGAGAGAATGTGGATATTCTGAGGGTCATTCAGACGATGATGGAGAACCAGCAGCAGCAGACGGAACTCCTCCGGCAAGAATTGGCAGCTCCAAAGGAACAGAGGCCGGGAAATGTTTCAGACTTCAGGCGGCTGCAACCAGCCATATTCACGGGTGAAGAGAAGCCCTTGGATGCTGAGCAATGGCTGACAGACACCACAGACTTATTGAATGCAGCTCGAGTTCCACAGGAGAATCAAGTGGAGGTTGCTAAGATTCAACTGAAGGATATAGCCAGAACTTGGTGGCTTGCTGAGGAGGCCAGATTGGAGAAGCCTGTCACCTGGGACACATTCTCCAAGAGCTTTTATAGCAGATTCTTCCCCGCCACTGCTCAGAAGGACATGGAAGAGCAGTTCATCAGACTTCAGCAAGGGAATAGGTCCGTGGATGAGTATGCCGCGGAATTTCTCAGGCTTAGCCGCTTTGCTCCGTACATGGTAACTGATGAGGAGAAGCGGGCTAGCAGATTTCAGCAGGGCTTGCAGATGGATATTCAGGTCTTCTTGATGCCCCAGCAGCTGAAGACTTATTCTGAAGTTCTCACCATAGCTCGAGAGGTGGAGCGTGGGCTAGAGAAGAAGCAAGAGAGCCAGATGAGGAACCAGGCCATGAAGAGGCCATTTCCACCTATGGGGAGAGGAGGCCCTTACAGAGCAGCGAAGGTTCAGGCTATGAGGCAACCATTCAGACCGGCTCCTTACCAGACGGCCCAACCATTATCCTTCTGCAGTTATTGCCAGAAGCCAGGCCACATTCGACAGAATTGCCGTAGGGCAAATGGATTATGCTTGGTGTGTGGTTCCCGGGACCATTCTATAGAAACCTGTCCACACAAGAGAATGGGGGTAGCCGGCCAAGCTTTGCCAGCACTGCAGGGACCGAATGGACAGAGGGCACTTCCAGGGCCACCGGGACAGAGGAATCAGGGGCCGATGATCAGGAGAGTTCCTCCCCCTCCTCCACAGCAAGCTATTCGCCCAGTCCAGGGAGGAGCTAGGACCGCAGCAGGGCGTGGAAGGGGGCAAGCCTTCAATTTGACAGAAGTAGAGGCTGAGACTTCTGAGGAGGTGATAACAGGTAATATCAGGGTGCATTCTAAACCTGTTTTAGCCCTCTTCGATTCAGGTGCTTCACATTGTTTTATCTCAGATCATTTTGTGGCATTGCATTCCATACCTGTTAGATCTTTAGACCACAAATGGGAGATTAGTACAGGGAATGGAGTAGTCATGTCTTCTAGAGTTTGTGCTGACTGTCCAGTAGAACTTTGTGATAAGACCTTGGCCATAGATATGCTCGTACTAGACACCAAGGGGTACGACGTAATCTTAGGCATGACCTGGCTCAGTCAGTATTATGCAGTTATTGACTGTAGGGAGAAGAAGATTATTTTCAGGATCCCTCGTCAACCGGAATTCTAATTCAGTGGAGAAGTGAAGTCTACTAAGAGGAAGACTCGGTTGACTACTTCGGAGGTTCAGAAGGGAGTACCGGTGTGGGATGAATTTCCAGGAGTCTTTGCTGAGATCTCAGGACTGCCACCTGAAAGGATGATTGAGTTCTCTATTGAGACTGTGCCTGGAGTGGCTCCTATATCCAAGGCTCCGTACAGGATGGCACCTGCGGAGTTAGAGATTCTGAAGAAGCAGCTGCAGGAATACTCTGATAAGGGGTTGATTCGGCCAAGTACTTCACCATGGGGAGCTCCAGTACTATTGGCGAACAAGAAGGATGGTGGTAAAAGACTTTGTATTGATTATAGAGAATTGAACAAGGTTACCATCAAGAACAAGTATCCCTTACCAAGGATTGATGATTTGTTTGATCAGCTTCATGGAGCCCGGGTATTCTCTAAATTGGATTTGCAGTCAGGTTACCATCAGCTAAGGATGAAGAAAGAGGATATCCCGAAGACGGCATTCAGGACCCGTTATGGCCACTATGAATTTCTAGTTATGCCTTTCGGAGTCACCAATGCCCCTGCAGTTTTCATGGATTTGATGAACCGAGTGTTCTCGCCCTACTTGGATCAGTTTGTTGTTGTTTTTATAGATGATATCTTGATCTATTCAAAGGACAACAAGGAGCATGCAGAGCACTTGAGGATTGTATTGCAGACTCTCCAGCAGGAGCAGCTTCATGTGAAGAGGAGCAAGTGTGACTTTTGGTTGGACAGTATAGCCTTCCTTGGGCACATAGTTTCAGCGGAAGGAATTTCAGTTGATCCTAGCAAAGTCCAGGCAGTGAGGGACTGGCCAATTCCAAAGACGGTGACTGAGATTAAGAGTTTTCTTGGACTAGCCGGATATTACAGACGCTTTGTCCAAGACTTCTCTAGGATTGCAGCCCCGTTGACCAAGCTCACCAGGAAAGGAGAAAGGTACATATGGACAGAGGAATGTACTGCAACTTTTGAGCAATTGAAGCAGAGGCTCATTTCAGCTCCAATCTTGAGGACTCCCTCAGGAAGAGGAGGGATGGTCATCTTCAGTGATGCATCAGGAAAAGGCCTGGGATGTGTACTTATGCAACATGATCATGTTATAGCTTATGCATCTAGGCAACTGAAGCCTCATGAGCGGAATTACCCAACTCATGACTTGGAGCTAGCAGCTGTCATATTTGCTTTGAAGATCTGGAGGCATTATCTTCTGGGAGATAAGGTGTTGATATACACGGATCACAAGAGCCTCAAGTATATCTTCTCACAGAAGGAGTTGAACATGAGGCAGAGGCGGTGGCTGGAGCTGATGGCGGACTATGATATTGACTTGCAATATCATCCAGGCAAGGTCAATACAGTACCGGATGCACTGAGCAGGAAGCCAGAGTATAGAGTGCTTGTCCAACTTACTCAGCAGAAGGAATTGATTCAAGACATCATCAGATTGGACTTGATGTTGGTGCAAGGAGCTGATAAGGCGGGACAGTTCATGACCATGCAGATTCAGTCAGCATTGATAGATGAGATCAAGGAAGCTCAGAAGGAAGACCCCAGATTGCAGCAATTCCGAGCTCAGGTAGAGGCTGGATTGAGGACTGATATCAGTATTCATCCGGATGGTGCCTTATACTTTGGTAGCAGGATTTGTGTTCCCCAAGGAGAAGTTCGGCAGAAGATTTTAGCAGAAGCACACAGTTCAGCTTATTCCATACACCCAGGGGGAACCAAGATGTATCAGGACTTGAAGAAGCAGTTTTGGTGGAATGCTATGAAGAGGGAGATAGCCCAGTATGTTGCCAAGTGCTTGGTTTGCCAGCAGATAAAGATTGAGCATCAGAGGACAGCTGGACTTCTTCAACCTTTACCGATACCTGAGTGGAAGTGGGAGCACATCACCATGGATTTTGTCACGGCATTGCCTCGCAGTCCTAAAGGTAATAATGCGGTGTGGGTAATCATTGATCGCCTCACCAAATCAGCTCACTTCATACCATTCAGGGTGGGTCAGTCAACAGAGGTTCTGGCGGACAAGTACATGAAGGAGATAGTTCGTCTGCATGGAGTTCCAGTTAGTATTGTATCAGACAGAGACACCAGATTCAGATCTCATTTCTGGGAAAGCCTCCAAGAAGGTCTAGGGACTCGTCTGAAATTCAGTACATCATATCATCCTCAGACAGACGGACAATCTGAGAGGACTATCCAGATTCTTGAAGATATGTTGCGGGCTTGTATGATTGAATTCCAGGGATCATGGGAAGACCATCTTCACTTGGCTGAATTTTCTTATAATAACAGCTATCAGGCAAGTATCAAGATGGCACCTTTTGAAGCATTGTATGGAAGGAAGTGCAGGTCGCCGATTTGTTGGGATGAAGTCGGTGAGAGGAGACTTTTGGGGCCGGAGATCCTGATTCAGACAACAGAGAAAGTCAGGATTATCAGAGATCACCTCAGGGCAGCTCAGAGTCGGCAGAAGAGTTGGGCAGACACACTGAGAAGGCCATTGGAATTCCAGGCAGGAGATCATGTGTTTTTGAAGATATCACCTACCAAGGGAGTAATCCGGTTCGGTACTCGTGGAAAGCTTAGTCCGAGATACATCGGCCCATTCGAGATCTTGGACCGAGTGGGAGAGGTGTCTTACAGGTTGGCGTTACCACCATCTTTGGACGGAGTTCACAATGTATTCCACGTGTCACAGCTGAGGAAGTATGTGAAGGATGATAGTCATATTCTGGATCACTCCGAACTGGAACTACAGCCGGATTTGTCATACCAAGAGCAACCGATGGCCATTTTGGACAGAAGTGTCAAGACATTGAAGAATAAAGCCATACCATTAGTGTTGGTATCTTGGAACAGACATGCCCCTGGAGAAGCCACATGGGAACGAGAGGATGTTGTCCGTGAGCGTTACCCTCAACTCTTCACTTCTTGATTTGGTAAAACTCCTTCCTTCTATTCCTTTCTACTGTTATCTTTCTTATCGTCCTTATCTATCTGTTATCCTTCTTTGCTGTTACCTTTCACCTTATGAAATTTCGAGGACGAAATTTTTGTAAGGTGGATGGATTGTAATACCCCGTTCCCGGAATACGTACTTAGTTGCGTATTCAGTTTTTCGATCGTATTTTTTTGATTTACTTCCTGTATTTGACCGATTTCAGTTTTAAAAGTCATTTTCCAATATTATATATTTTCTATGATTTTCTGGAATTTTCCTGAATTTAATTAAATATTTTCAAAACCGGTGTCGACCAGTACCGCTGATCGATTCTCGAATTTTTAATTCACAAACAGTTAGGAATTTCTAGAAGGTCCTTTAGACTTTATTTCTTAGAATCATATTTTCTATCTAAATACTTTTTCTGGAAATTTTATGAATTTATGAAAGTTCCAACGGAGTCGGTAGATAACTGATTCCGGGATTTTTAGTTTTAAAACTATAAATTATTTCTTCAAACGAGTTTCACCATGAGTCTTAAAATGTTATTCTTGATTTTTTAGAAAAATTTTCGGGTCGTTCCGAGATACTTGAATTTCGGACGATTCCGGTATTTTCCAAAATTCCATTTTCCAATTTTCCAATAATTCCAATTTTCCACATAATCCCACTCACTTTCACCTAATCCTTTTTAAATCCCACTCATTCTCTCTCTCCCCCATGGCCGGCCAAGTGGCCAAGTGAGGGACACCTCACCCTCCCCATATTTGCACAAAACCCCCTCTCAATTACACTATTTGCAACTCCTTTACAAAATCTAACACCTATATAAACAATCTCTTTACATTTCTTTTCCTTTTTCTTCATTTCACCTAAGTGTTAGCCCTCACCAAGAGATCTCTCCTCCTTCTCAACCTCAACCCTAGCTCCAAGAACCACCTCAAGGACTTCATCTCCACCTCAAGCAACCACCTTGGACCTTGGATCATAGCCTTCTTCGCCACCGAAGATCACCTTGGCGCCATTCGTCGTCAACGACTCTTTCGACCGCATAAAACGTCGATTGATCACTCCTAGTGAGTATTTCTACTCACCAAGACATGTGAATTTCCTAGTATACTTGTATCCCCACTTCTTGTACACTTGTGCCCCCAAAACCAGGTTTTTGACCTTCAAATTCGACCAGCAAATTCTGTTCTGTACGCTACTTACAGACCCGGATTAGTCGACTTGACCTGGGTATTAGTCGACTAACCCTTCTAGTTGAACCTTAACCTGTTTCTGAAACACAGTTTTAGTCGACTTACCCTGATCATTAGTCGACTAACCCTTTCTGGAAATAAACCTCAACTCTCTGGAAATCACTGTTAGTCGACTACACATTCCTCCCTAGTCGACTAACCTTACTCGAACCAGAAACCCAACTCTCGGCCCTAGTCGACTTATCCTATTTATTAGTCGACTATAGACTACTAGTCGACTAACCCTTCTCACCTTAGTCGACTCCTGAAACAAACTTAACTCTCTGTATCCCAGTTCTAGTCGACTTAGCTTGACTGTTAGTCGACTTGCGTGTCTGTTAGTCGACTACCCTTTTTACCTAGTCGACTAACTTTCCCTGAAACAGAATATCAACTCTCTGGAACCCAGTTTTAGTCGACTAATCCAGACTGTTAGTCGACTTAAGACCCCTACCAGTCGACTACACCTTCCACCTAGTCGACTAATTTAAGCTGTTTATTATAGTTGATTTCTTTTCTAAATTTGGATCTTACCCTGATACATGTGTATTATATTATGCTTGTTCATGCTTCATAACTGATACTACTTGACCTATTACTGGATGGATGTATCTCTTGTAACTTCATGACTTGTTATTACATATTCTCGTTTCATGACATGTTAAATAGTGAATATCACCACTTATCATGCCATCTCTTGAACCAAGCATGATGCATTCAACTTTTGTATAAAATGGACCAACTTACATTGGGTCAGGGGAAACATGCGGATATCGATATGTGTTCGTGTTTACAGTGGCATTAGGTATATTGTACAATTATATTCCGGTCTAACCTGAGGGCCTCCAGGAGACCGAGGGGAGTGCTTGCTCCCTCTTCCTGAGTACTATCATGATAAGGGCATACATAAGTCCCTCCTGAATAGCCTAGCGGCTGGCTTCCGTCACCAAGCAACGGAACAATCCTGGACCGTTATCCCGGGCATGTACGGGGTCCACTGTAAACACAGTTCGTCGATACCCCCGCTGTTTCCAATAACAACCTTGTATTACTAGGATATGGATCTATGTGCGCTGGGACGCTGGGTCACATAGCTAGATATCACAGTAAGACAAGTAATAATAATAATAGACTTTAACTATGTATCCATTGCATCCTGATTATAGTTCTTTATGCTTTCATTACTTGTTGGTTTATATTCATTATGCTGTTCCGTCCTTATTATTCATATCTCTTAGCCACTTGGCTATAACCTGTTCATTTTCGGGAGGTCCTGACTCCCTTGGATTTGTATGTTCAGGTTCCGAAGCTTGGATCGAAGTGGAGCCATCCACAGAAGATCGAGCTTTCTTTAGCGAGCAGGCTGATTAGCTCCAGTCCTTGCGCCAGATCCTTCTTTTTGACTCACGGGATCTTCATCCTACTCGTGAGCATTTTGTGTTTATGTTGTATCTTTTGCTTTTGGACTTAGTTGTGATAAAAGATACATGTAATGTGTAATATTTTATCATATCTTGTGATGACTTGTACTTGTACTCTTATGTTGGCATATGTATGGAAATCACGCTTTGTCGTGCACTCTGACCCTTGTTGTACTTTTATGCTTAGCGTGTATACGTGGGGGCACCTTTTGACCTGCGTATATACGTCGCAGTGACGTCCCCGTATCTGTGGAATCGGGGCGTTACACGAGGCTCTGGACTAACTCCTCTTGATTCCCCTAGATATGGGTTGAGGCGCTATGTGAAGCTCTTGTTGGATGAGTATAGGTGATGCACAAACACACAAGCAATTCAAGCAATGTGCACACACAATCAAGCCAAGAATATAAGAATGAATTGCAATATAAAAGATGCAAGACAACACTAGCAATGTATAAGATATGTATGCAATGAATGAATGATGCTTGCACAAAGTAAAGAGAGTAAGGGTTAGAGAGACAATGGATCAAACGCTAACACAAAGATTTGTTTCGAGGTTCGAGTACCCAACTCTACATCCCCGCCTACACCACCGTGTAGGATTTCCCAATCCACTATAGGAGTACCAAACTCCTCTCTCTACCTTACAAAGCCACCGAGGCTATACAACCACAATCCACCTCTACCGAAGAGGGATACGGCCCGTAGCCAACTACAACAAACACCTCTACCTAAGAGGCTCACAAACCAATCACCCGATCACCTCTACCGAAGAGGGATACAACAAGAATAAGGGTGTACAACTTAGAGGTTTACAACAACAACCTCAAACACTCTCTTTTCTCTTTTTCCACAAAAACAAGATCCTAATAGTTTAGAATAGAAGATATGGCTCAAGTGTGGAAACTAAGTGTTTTTGGAAACAAGCAACAAAGAAAAACTACTTGGGAAATCTCTTGTATATGATAGAAATAAAAGATCAAATCAAAATCCCAAAACCTAGTTCTCTTTGATTTTCCAAAAACCCAAAACAATAAAGATTAGAAGTTTAAAGCCCAAAAACTACTTTTTAAAACTCTTTTAAACACTTCAGAAAACTGGAATTTTTCCTCTTAAAAATCTTGGCCAAAATCCCCAAAGAGATGGGGTTTATATAGCCCCTATACAAAACTAGCCGTTAGGCTGAGTTGGCAGTCTGACAGACTGCCGGTCGACCGGTCCGGTCGACCGCCAACGGTCAAAAATGTGACCGTTGGGCAATAGCGGTCGACCGGCCCGGTCGACCGAAACATCCTGAGAGCAGAACTCTCATCTCGGTCGACCGTCCCAGAGACTCCAAAACGTGCACAGACTTGTGCACGTCGGTCGACCGTCCCGGTCGACCGGCCTATGGTGCGGTCGACCGGTCCGGTCGACCGACTTAGCCTGTCAGCCAGTCCTCAGTTCTGCACAGATACGGGATTTGAAAATAGGTCTTTTCACTCAATAAAAATCCCATAAATTCACAGTAAATCTAAAAAATAGTTTTAATCACAATAAAAATTGTTTTTCTAAAATATGTTTTTCTAAAACTTGTTTTATGATAACCAAACTTGTGATAAAAATTTCAAAACATATATCAATCATATCAGTTCATTTTTGTGTCTTGCCAATTTTATCAAAAACAAAACTTGTATTTTATCAAACTAGAATTTTCCGAAACATGAATAGGATAGTCAAAATAAGTTTGTCTAGCAAGTTTAAAGCATGTATGTATATCTAGAACATATCTAATATACATAGGTATAAGGTAAACTTGTTTTGATCTATTATTCATGAAAACCAAAAACCAAATCATGAAACGTGTGTGTTTTGTGCACTTGAGCATATCAACTAAACTAAGCTTTACAAATATGGATCTAAAACACAAACTCTAAACTAGATACCTAAGTCTTCTTGACGATCTTCATCTTCAAGTAGACTCGGTCCAAACTCCGTGATTCTCCAAGTGCAAAGGTATGATCTTTAAGCTTTGGCACCGGAATCATCATGAATAGCTTCTAATCATCTTGTTGAAGCTAATCACCAACTAATATCCTGTTAATGATCTGAAACTTAGAAACACAAGAATATTAGTAAACATAACTACATGAGTTGATCATCATCAAAACTAGAGTGGAAGGCCATTGGGCCAACAATCTCCCCCTTTTTGATGATGACAAAACTCATGGAGTTATATATGCATGGATTAAAGTTAAGCTTCAAAGAAGCTCCCCCTTAACTCATGCATAGGGATAAACAATAAATATATGCAATGAATGTTAAACATGAAACATGCGTATGCATAAACAATAAATAGTTTTAGATATCAAATGGAATATTCAAAACAAAATAAGCTCTAGATACCAATTACAAAGCAAACTCTATATATCAATTAAACTTAATATTCTTGAGATTAAAACATAATATATGCATATAAAACATAAGCATGCATATAAAACTCAAATACTTCTCCCCCTTTTTGTCAATCATCAACAAAGGGGTAAACAATCAAAATGAGGGGTAAAAATCTTTCTTCCCCTTTTTGTCAATCAAAACAATGCAAACAATGTTCTCCCCCTTTTTTGTGTCTAAAACAAAAAACAAAGTCAATAAGGGGTGACTTTAAAACATGATATCAATTGAAAATATGTCAATGAAGCATCTTGATACCAATAAACAAGGATCAATATATGTTATATGCTATATACATTCATGAAGAGGAAGACGCTAAGTTAGCTTCCCTACACATATGCATTACATGAAGAAGGGATGACAAGCCCCAATTCACATAACACATATTATGTAATGCATAAGAGGAGATGTGAAGCTCCCCCTACACACGTATATCATATAAAGAAGAGTTGTCAAGCTCCTCAATTTATAATATACTCAACATGAATCTATATGTAAGAGAGATGTTAAGCTCTCCTTACATATAGGAAATACAAATCAAAACTTTGAATATTTTCTTTAAACAAAATTTTGAAAATACCAATTGTAATTAAACATAACAAATTACCAATTGTAAAACAACATAACAAATTTTGAATGTCTAAACACAAATTTTGATACCAATTGTAAGAATATATTTCATTTTGAAAATATATAAACAACTTTTGAAAATACCAATTGTAATTTGATGTTGATATCATATGTTCAAAATAATAACTTTTGATCATAAAGAGTGGGAGTACAAATACCAATTGAAATACAAAATCAAATTTTCTCCCCTTTATGAGATACAAACTAAAGACATGCATAGTCTTGATAACAATTTAAAAGTAATCAATTTAAACAAAATTGAAACTCAAGCACTAGCATAAATACAAACATATATATGTATGAAAGATAGATACCAATAGAAATTGATATACTTGGAATTTAAAGCATACATACATACATAATAAACATATGAGTATACAAAAGGTCAAAATGATACCAATTGAAAGAGTTCAATGATACCAATTGACATAACAATAAGTTCAAGTGTATACATCATATTATCTACCACCCAATCATAATTCAAGTTTTAAAGATTTTCAATTTAGGGCATACATGAACATGATCTCCCATCCTACCGCCCTTGGATAGTATGGGTTTTCAAAAATAGATTTGAAAATATAGCTTAGTTTGAAAATCACTACCAAATTTGAAGAACATCGCAACTAGTTAAATGGAAAACTTGTTAACTAGTACGAAATCCTTCAAGTAAGGAATAAAACAAAAATGAAATTCACATGATAATCATCACTCTAACCAATAAAGCATAACTCATGAGAAACAAAACATGAGCAATAGACATGAGTGTACAAATAATATGTGAAGATCATAATCATGAAAAATATTTCATTAAGCTCAATTATTCCTTAAAACATAATTCCATCAAAAACATGAAAAATCATATAAAACTACTTACTTAATCTTCAAGACATATGTATGTCTAATACAAGCTAAAATATACATACATATCCAAAACTCAACGAGTCCACTAAATGTATATTCATGAAGGCACGTGGCTCAAAAGATGTATATGTATAAGATTAGTTTGAACTAGATAGACATATACATGAAGTTAAACATAAATACATGAAACATGAAAAACTAAATTTTCATCTAAAAACCAATTTCATTTCAAGGTATATGTATGAATTGTCAATACACTAATTATACATACATATCCCTAAACACAATTGAGTCCATATATATATATTTGCATGAAAGGCAAATGACTCAAGGGGTATACATGTATATCTTAAAGTTTGGCAATACAAACATATACATGAAGTTTGGCAATACAAACATATACATGAAGTGAAACAAACAATCATAAGGCAAATTCAAAAATGAGAATACAAGTTTAATATGTATGAATCATCAAAACTAGACTATACTAGCACATCTAATGGGTTCAAATAAGCATTCAATTCCAATTATATATAGATTTATTTGTAGCCCACTCTATGTACAAGTATATAACTAGTCTTAATGAAAACTAACACTTAAACATATATTCAAAACATGAAGCATCAAAAACACATATAAAAATCATCATGATAAAAGTCATCATGGAAAACTAAAACATGATTATTATGTGAATTCACATGTATTAGATTCATGATGTACATTATAGCTTAAACATAAGTGAGAATACTAAGTATGGGATCATATAAGCATGTATGTCTCAAATACTATACATGTATGTCAAGGATCTAATAAACATGGACTGAACATACTAATCCATAGACATTAAAAAAATATGTTATAAACTATCAAAACATGCTATAAACAATGAAGTGGAAAGCATGTACATAATAAATGGGAGTAAAGGATTGTTACCAAAACGAAGAAGCAACTCTCCTTGTCTCCAAAACATGGTGGTCATCTCCACCAACCTTCCCTTGAAAGTGATGCATCCATTTGATTTCCTTTAAGTCCGGAACGCATCCACTCCAAGGTGTCATCACTCTCACGTCATATGAGAGCCCACACCTACATCAAAAACAATAGGAGGGGTGGTCTTTGGTACCCATACCTTCTTGTTGGGTCCATGGGGGTTAGTACCTTCTCTAACCCAAACAAAATTCTTTGCTAAATTAGGAGTATGTAATCTATCATAGCAAAATTTAGCAAGATGGCCCTTACGACCACAATGTGTACATGTGTACACATGAGCATACTTGTGTTGATGGTGTCCGTGTGGAGCATGTGTATGCCGTGGAGGGTGTGCATGCATAGAAGATGGAACTTGTTTCTTTCGAACCAAGGATTCCAAGCGTGTATGGTTCTTAGCACATTGGCTCATAGTGGAGCCCAAACAATCCATTTTCTTCTTTAGCAAATTTATATCATTTTCAAGCATAGAAGAAGTGGAACATGCAATGGGTGATTTAGGTGAAACTACCCTAGCATGGCAAACATGAGAATCAATCTTATTTTGAAAAGAAACATTTTTCTTTAAACATGCATCCAAATCATTTGAAATAGAAATTATTTTGTTTTTCAAAGCAACATTCTCTTTTAAAACAAAATCAACTTTAGAAGACAAATTTTCATTTTTCTTCAAAAGAGTTTCACAATCATTTTTAGACTTTAAAAATTTATTTTCTTTTAAAGCAAGTTCCAATTGAGATCTCAATGAATCCCTTTCATTATAGACCTCAACCTTTTCTTGCAAAACACAATCAAGTCTAGAATGCAAACACTTATTTTCTTTTTCAATTTCTAGACTTTTCTTTTTCAAAATCTTATATTTTTCTATTAGTTTTTCACAAACAATAGAAAGTTCTTCATTCAAAGCATGGGCATCAATATGATCATTTGAAGAACTAGCATCATCATCACTATCTAATGGAGTTTCCGAGTGTACCTCAAGGGAGTCATTCCCTTGGACCATGTAGCATATAGAGTTGGATTCTCCACTAGATTCCTCTTCTTGGATTTGGACTTGAAGCTTGGAGGTGTTGGTGGTTGTCAATTTGTTCCACACTATAAAAGCGGAATCAAAGTTAGAAACACATAAAAGATAATCTTTAGATAAAGTGCTTCTAATGGCCTCTAGGGCTAGTGCATTGGCCCCTATATGATTGCAATCACCAAGATAACATCTCTTGGTGGCGGCAAGGAAAACATGCAAACCTAAGGTCTTTAGGTACATGGACATCCTATACTTCCAAACATCAATGTTGGAAGGGTCAAAGCTAGGTGGGGTCATGAAGTCCATGGTAAACTATATGAGTGTGCAAACAATCAAATGCAAATGAGATTAGCAAGCAAATGGATCTCACTCCTAGGATGTTAAGCCAAAGTATCAGGAGCACTAGCTCTGATACCAATTGAAAAACACCTAGAGGGGGGGTGAATAGGTGTAAGTGCTAATCTAATAAACTAAATGCAAACTAAGTGCGCTAAATGCGGAAGCTAATGCAAATCTTGCAACACACTTAATACAATCCAACAAGTGTAGCCGAATTTCCCTTGCGAGGCTCTGGACTAACTCCTCTTGATTCCCCTAGATATGGGTTGAGGCGCTATGTGAAGCTCTTGTTGGATGAGTATAGGTGATGCACAAACACACAAGCAATTCAAGCAATGTGCACACACAATCAAGCCAAGAATATAAGAATGAATTGCAATATAAAAGATGCAAGGCAACACTAGCAATGTATAAGATATGTATGCAATGAATGAATGATGCTTGCACAAAGTAAAGAGAGTAAGGGTTAGAGAGACAATGGATCAAACGCTAACACAAAGATTTGTTTCGAGGTTCGAGTACCCAATTCTACATCCCCGCCTACACCACCGTGTAGGATTTCCCAATCCACTATAGGAGTACCAAACTCCTCTCTCTACCTTACAAAGCCACCGAGGGTATACAACCACAATCCACCTCTACCGAAGAGGGATACGGCCCGTAGCGAACTACAACAAACACCTCTACCTAAGAGGCTCACAAACCAATCACCCGATCACCTCTACCAAAGAGGGATACAACAAGAATAAGGGTGTACAACTTAGAGGTTTACAACAACAACCTCAAACACTCTCTTTTCTCTTTTTCCACAAAAACAAGATCCTAATAGTTTAGGATAGAAGATATGGCTCAAGTGTGGAAACTAAGTGTTTTTGGAAACAAGCAACAAAGAAAAACTACTTGGGAAATCTCTTGTATATGATAGAAATAAAAGATCAAATCAAAATCCCAAAACCTAGTTCTCTTTGATTTTCCAAAAACCCAAAACAATAAAGATTAGAAGTTTAAAGCCCAAAAACTACTTTTAAAACTCTTTTAAACACTTCAGAAAACTGGAATTTTTCCTCTTAAAAATCTTGGCCAAAATCCCCAAAGAGATGGGTTTATATAGCCCCTATACAAAACTAGCCGTTAGGCTGAGTTGGCAGTCTGACAGACTGCCGGTCGACCGGTCCGGTCGACCGCCAACGGTCAAAAATGTGACCGTTGGGCAATAGCGGTCGACCGGCCCGGTCGACCGAAACATCCTGAGAGCAGAACTCTCATCTCGGTCGACCGGCCCGGTCGACCGTCCCAGAGACTCCAAAACGTGCACAGACTTGTGCACGTCGGTCGACCGTCCCGGTCGACCGGCCTATGGTGCGGTCGACCGGTCCGGTCGACCGACTTAGCCTGTCAGCCAGTCCTCAGTTCTGCACAGATACGGGATTTGAAAATAGGTCTTTTCACTCAATAAAAATCCCATAAATTCACAGTAAATCTAAAAAATAGTTTTAATCACAATAAAAATTGTTTTTCTAAAAATATGTTTTTCTAAAACTTATTTTATGATAACCAAACTTGTGATAAAAATTTCAAGACATATATCAATCATATCAGTTCATTTTTGTGTCTTGCCAATTTTATCAAAAACAAAACTTGTATTTTATCAAACTAGAATTTTCCGAAACATGAATAGGATAGTCAAAATAAGTTTGTCTAGCAAGTTTAAAGCATGTATGTATATCTAGAACATATCTAATATACATAGGTATAAGGTAAACTTGTTTTGATCTATTATTCATGAAAACCAAAAACCAAATCATGAAACGTGTGTGTTTTGTGCACTTGAGCATATCAACTAAACTAAGCTTTACAAATATGGATCTAAAACACAAACTCTAAACTAGATACCTAAGTCTTCTTGACGATCTTCATCTTCAAGTAGACTCGGTCCAAACTCCGTGATTCTCCAAGTGCAAAGGTATGATCTTTAAGCTTTGGCACCGGAATCATCATGAATAGCTTCTAATCATCTTGTTGAAGCTAATCACCAACTAATATCCTGTTAATGATCTGAAACTTAGAAACACAAGAATATTAGTAAACATAACTACATGAGTTGATCATCATCAAAACTAGAGTGGAAGGCCATTGGGCCAACAATCTCCCCTTTTTGATGATGACAAAACTCATGGAGTTATATATGCATGAATTAAAGTTAAGCTTCAAAGAAGCTCCCCCTTAACTCATGCATAGGGATAAACAATAAATATATGCAATGAATATTAAACATGAAACATGCGTATGCATAAACAATAAATGGTTTTAGATATCAAATGGAATATTCAAAACAAAATAAGCTCTAGATACCAATTACAAAGCAAACTCTATATATCAATTAAACTTAATATTCTTGAGATTAAAACATAATATATGGATATAAAACATAAGCATGCATATAAAACTCAAATACTTCTCCCCCTTTTGTCAATCATCAACAAAGGGGTAAACAATCAAAATGAGGGGTAAAAATCTTTCTTCCTCTTTTTGTCAATCAAAACAATGCAAACAATGTTCTCCCCCTTTTTTGTGTCTAAAACAAAAAACAAAGTCAATAAGGGGTGACTTTAAAAACATGATATCAATTGAAAATATGTCAATGAAGCATCTTGATACCAATAAATAAGGATCAATATATGTTATATGCTATATACATTCATGAAGAGGAAGACGCTAAGTTAGCTTCCCTACACATATGCATTACATGAAGAAGGGATGACAAGCCCCAATTCACATAACACATATTATGTAATGCATAAGAGGAGATGTGAAGCTCCCCCTACACACGTATATCATATAAAGAAGAGTTGTCAAGCTCCTCAATTTATAATATACTCAACATGAATCTATATGTAAGAGAGATGTTAAGCTCTCCTTGCATATAGGAAATACAAATCAAAACTTTGAATATTTTCTTTAAACAAAATTTTGAAAATATCAATTGTAATTAAACATAACAAATTACCAATTGTAAAACAACATAACAAATTTTGAATGTCTAAACACAAATTTTGATACCAATTGTAAGAATATATTTCATTTTGAAAATATATAAACAACTTTTGAAAATACCAATTGTAATTTGATGTTGATATCATATGTTCAAAATAACAACTTTTGATCATAAAGAGTGGGAGTACAAATACCAATTGAAATACAAAATCAAATTTTCTCCCCCTTTATGAGATACAAACTAAAGACATGCATAGTCTTGATAACAATTTAAAAGTAATCAATTTAAACAAAATTGAAACTCAAGCACTAGCATAAATACAAACATATATATGTATGAAAGATAGATACCAATAGAAATTGATATACTTGGAATTTAAAGCATACATACATACATAATAAACATATGAGTATACAAAAGGTCAAAATGATACCAATTGAAAGAGTTCAATGATACCAATTGACATAACAATAAGTTCAAGTGTATACATCATATTATCTACCACCCAATCATAATTCAAGTTTTAAAGATTTTCAATTTAGGGCATACATGAACATGATCTCCCATCCTACCGCCCTTGGATGGTAGGGGTTTTCAAAAATAGATTTGAAAATATAGCTTAGTTTGAAAATCACTACCAAATTTGAAGAACAACGCAACTAGTTAAATGGAAAACTTGTTAACTAGTACGAAATCCTTCAAGTAAGGAATAAAACAAAAATGAAATTCACATGATAATCATCACTCTAACCAATAAAGTATAACTCATGAGAAATAAAACATGAGCAATAGACATGAGTGTACAAATAATATGTGAAGATCATAATCATGAAAAATATTTCATTAAGCTCAATTATTCCTTAAAACATAATTCCATCAAAAACATGAAAAATCATATAAAACTACTTACTTAATCTTCAAGACATATGTATGTCTAATACAAGCTAAAATATACATACATATCCAAAACTCAACGAGTCCACTAAATGTATATTCATGAAGGCACGTGGCTCAAAAGATGTATATGTATAAGATTAGTTTGAACTAGATAGACATATACATGAAGTTAAACATAAATACATGAAACATGAAAAACTAAATTTTCATCTAAAAACCAATTTCATTTCAAGGTATATGTATGAATTGTCAATACACTAATTATACATACATATCCCTAAACACAATTGAGTCCATATATATATATTTGCATGAAAGGCAAATGACTCAAGGGGTATACATGTATATCTTAAAGTTTGGCAATACAAACATATACATGAAGTGAAACAAACAATCATAAGGCAAATTCAAAAATGAGAATACAAGTTTAATATGTATGAATCATCAAAACTAGACTATACTAGCACATCTAATGGGTTCAAATAAGCATTCAATTCCAACTATATATAGATTTATTTGTAGCCCACTCTATGTACAAGTATATAACTAGTCTTAATGAAAACTAACACTTAAACATATATTCAAAACATGAAGCATCAAAAACACATATAAAAATCATCATGATAAAAGTCATCATGGAAAACTAAAACATGATTATTATGTGAATTCACATGTATTAGATTCATGATGTACATTATAGCTTAAACATAAGTGAGAACACTAAGTATGGGATCATATAAGCATGTGTGTCTCAAATACTATACATGTATGTCAAGGATCTAATAAACATGGAATGAACATACTAATCCATAGACATTAAAAAAATATGCTATAAACTATCAAAACATGCTATAAACAATGAAGTGGAAAGCATGTACATAATAAATGGGAGTAAAGGATTGTTACCAAAAACGAAGAAGCAACTCTCCTTGTCTCCAAAACATGGTGGTCATCTCCACCAACCTTCCCTTGAAAGTGATGCATCCATTTGATTTCCTTTAAGTCCGGAACGCATCCACTCCAAGGTGTCATCACTCTCACGTCATGTGAGAGCCCACACCTACATCAAAAACAATAGGAGGGGTGGTCTTTGGTACCCATACCTTCTTGTTGGGTCCATGGGGGTTAGTACCTTCTCTAACCCAAACAAAATTCTTTGCTAAATTAGGAGTATGTAATCTATCATAGCAAAATTTAGCAAGATGGCCCTTACGACCACAATGTGTACATGTGTACACATGAGCATACTTGTGTTGATGGTGTCAGTGTGGAGCATGTGTATGCCGTGGAGGGTGTGCATGCATAGAAGATGGAACTTGTTTCTTTCGAACCAAGGATTCCAAGCGTGTATGGTTCTTAGCACATTGGCTCATAGTGGAGCCCAAACAATCCATTTTCTTCTTTAGCAAATTTATATCATTTTCAAGCATAGAAGAAGTGGAACATGCAATGGGTGATTTAGGTGAAACTACCCTAGCATGGCAAACATGAGAATCAATCTTATTTTGAAAAGAAACATTTTTCTTTAAACATGCATCCAAATCATTTGAAATAGAAATTATTTTGTTTTTCAAAGCAACATTCTCTTTTAAAACAAAATCAACTTTAGAAGACAAATTTTCATTTTTCTTCAAAAGAGTTTCACAATCATTTTTAGACTTTAAAAATTTATTTTCTTTTAAAGCAAGTTCCAATTGAGATCTCAATGAATCCCTTTCATTATAGACCTCAACCTTTTCTTGCAAAACACAATCAAGTCTAGAATGCAAACACTTATTTTCTTTTTCAATTTCTAGACTTTTCTTTTTCAAAATCTTATATTTTTCTATTAGTTTTTCACAAACAATAGAAAGTTCTTCATTCAAAGTATGGGCATCAATATGATCATTTGAAGAACTAGCATCATCATCACTATCTAATGGAGTTTCCGAGTGTACCTCAAGGGAGTCATTCCCTTGGACCATGTAGCATATAGAGTTGGATTCTCCACTAGATTCCTCTTCTTGGATTTGGACTTGAAGCTTGGAGGTGTTGGTGGTTGTCAATTTGTTCCACACTATAAAAGCGGAATCAAAGTTAGAAACACATAAAAGATAATCTTTAGATAAAGTGCTTCTAATGGCCTCTAGGGCTTGTGCATTGGCCCCTATATGATTGCAATCACCAAGATAACATCTCTTGGTGGCGGCAAGGAAAACATGCAAACCTAAGGTCTTTAGGTACATGGACATCCTATACTTCCAAACATCAATGTTGGAAGGGTCAAAGCTAGGTGGGGTCATGAAGTCCATGGTAAACTATATGAGTGTGCAAACAATCAAATGCAAATGAGATTAGCAAGCAAATGGATCTCACTCCTAGGATGTTAAGCCTAAGTATCAGGAGCATGATTGGTATCCAATGTTGCATATTTTACCTCATAATTCCCATGCATTTAGTTAATAAATACATGATTTTTACTAATCTTCTCTATATATTTACAGGTATACACTTAAATGGAGAGAAAACAAATAATCACTTTAATTAGCAATAATTAAAGTGATTAATTTCAAAGCTAAGATAAAGCCCAAATCTAATCCAAGATCCAGAGAGATCCGCGCAACAAACGAAGAATCCAGAAGGTCCAAGTGGCTGAACAAACTCGTAACAACCCACAACAGAAAGTGGTTAGCCAACGGCCGCCGTTTTGCCGCGCCTTGCCGCCAGAACGCGGCAGTATCAGGGCCGTTGGATCGCGGATTTTGTGCCAACAGAATATCTTCTAGATCTTTCACCTGGGGCTATAAATATGTGACCTTGGACCTGCGAGCTGAGACTGAATGGAGAAGAGAGAAAAAATCATTAGTTGTTGTAATTTTGTTTAGTTTTTCTCTAGGTTTAGTTCTTTAGATCCCTCTTCTTCTTCCCTAGATACTTTGTAAAAGAGAGAGATTGTGAGAGAGAGAGCTTGTGTAATCAAGGTGTGAGAACTTGAAGCAACAAGGATTCATCCATTCTCCTTCCTCTACTTGAGCTTGGTTCTAGTTTATTTGCTTTCTTTACTTGCTTTCTTTACTTGCTTTCTTTACTTTCTTGCAATTTACTTCATGCTTTGCTTTTATTTGTTAATGGCTTGTAGCTAATTCTTTCTCCATGTACTAGCTAACCACTAGCCTTGCCATCTTCACTAACTCATGGATGATTGCTTTACTTCATCTTGCAAGTTGGATGGTCTTCTCTTCTCCGATGGGTTAAACCACCCTTCATCTACATGAGAAAGTAATTAGATCAACACGCAAGACAAAACCTACGCCGATGGAGTGACAACATGAGGCACGCCTTCACTATCACGGAGTTTGGTAAGCTTTGGCAAGGTAGTAAGGTAAGCTAGTCATGGTTTGATTCTTCAAGTTTCCTTTTCTTTCTAGTGTGAATACCAAAGCCAATCTCCTTTGATTTCTTTTCACTTTTCTATCATGAACATATCCATCCATTCTTTCACTCCTTTTTCCATGATTGTTTTATTCTTTTAAGAACAAAGAAGAATTCTCGTTTACATTTCTTCACTACGATTCGTAACGCTTCTATCGCTAGCTCTCCCTGAGAATCGACTCGGTATAGCCTTATGCTATAGCGGAGATAGGAAAGGATACATCAAATACATTTTTATACTCATAATACGTATACCTTTCCCGTCTTAATCAAATTTTTGGCGCCGTTGCCGGGGAGAGCAACGGATTTTCTTTAAAGTGAAGAACTAAACGAATCTTCTTCTCTGTTGCAGGTACAGGTTGAAGATACTGCAAATCTTGCATTGCAGAAACATATAAGCGGACCTGGGCCTCTGCTCTCGAAAGCAGAGACCAGGATCCCTCTGACTTGCCGCGTTCTGCCGCGCGGGCGCGGCAAGGAGGAGTTGACTTCTAACCATTTTTCTGCAGGGTCTCTTGCTCTGCAAAATACAGCTTCTGCAATACTTAAATTCTTGTTTGCTTCACCTATTACCTGCTAATTTAATCAACAGTAAAAAATTGGTTGAAATTGTTAAAAATTGTTTAGACATTTGCATTTTTAGGCACGTGTCTTTCAATTCTTTTACTTTTACTGTTGAAGAGTGCTGGAGGCAAGGTACGCTTCGCATTGCATGTAGACTAGGAATCATCTCTTGCTTGATTTTCATGCTTTGAGTGAATCCTTGTTATCTATCTTGTACACTTGCACAAATCAATTCTAAGGGCATAACCCATAAAAGAGATAAGGTGGGGAGTTCATTACCCTTTCCTTAGCCCGAAAACCATTTCCCAAGCACTCACTAACCCAAGCCTAATTTAATAAAAAAGTAGACGTTGGCCCTAGGGACATCTCGGACTCATTTAGGAGATTATCCTAAGGGGGAAAAGTGTTGGAATTTAACTCTTGCAAAATCAGTGTCTAGGAAAGGGGTTGAGGGCCGAAAGCCCGAAGGTTGCTGGTTACTTAATTAAGGAACGTCTCTGACGGAAAACCTCCCACCAACCTTACCCTTCCCTGGCTGATTAGCTTGTGGTTAGAGTCTACACTAAACCTCCCGTGGACAGTCTATCAGTTAGGAGTCGTCTAGGTCCTAAGTCTACCCTAACTTAGGTTAGAATTTTTCTTTCTTTTGTTTGTTTGTTTGTTTGTATTTGATTGTGTGATATGGCTTACAATTACAATTCTTTCCATCCTAATAATAATCCATATTTCACACCATCTCCATATTCGGATAATTCCAACCCGGTGTTTTACAATATGCACCAACCAAATACACCGGGTTGGCCTTATCCGAATCAATATGACCCATACCCCCCATCTAATAACTATAATTTCCATAATAATTTCAACTCTTCACCGAGTAATTGGGGATTCCAGTCCCCCGAGTTTAATTATCAACCTCCTTGTCCACCATATTCACCTTGTCCACAGTATTCATTTCCCGATTCCGCTTCATATACTCCTTTTTCTGAACCACCAATTGAAGAAAAATCTGAGTTACTAAGGAGTTTAGAAGCCAATCTACAGAGGGCCGAGCAACAACTTCAAGAAACATTTGACCCTCCAATTCCACAGTATTTTCAAGAGTCTTACTCAGTTCCACCTTTTCCTAATGAACAACCATTTGTCATGGAAACGAGTAAAGATTTCTTGTGTGAGTCCACTCTTCCATCACCACACAGTTTTGACTCACAATTTCATCACCAATTCCAAAACAATTCTTCATCTTTTCAACAAAATGATGAACCAATGAATTGTGAAAAGATGCTTGAATTCCTGACTCATGCTCGAAATGATCGTAACCGTGACGTAGATTTGATGATCCAAACTCTTCATTCTCATCCTATTTCTAATGTCACTAACCATTCTGTCAAAGAGTCATGTTGTTTTAGAAATCAAGATTCAATTTCAGCACAACCACCTGAACTTGTCCAAACTTCAGATTCCATTGACATTTTGGCAAGTTTTTCATTTCCTAAAATTGAACTTGTTCAAACGTCAAATCCCATTGACATTTTGGCAAGTTTTTCATCTCCTACAAATGAACTTGTCCAAACTTCAGATCCAATTGACATTTTGGCAAGTTTTCCTTTCCCTGAAATTGAACTTGAACATGATTATGATCCTGAACTTTCACCAGATGATTCAACTCTACTTCCTGATTCAATCATGACTTCCATATCCTTACCTGATTTCAATCCATTTCCCAAGTCAGACTTGGATCCAGTACCCATCTGTTGTGAAATTGAATCACCAATCTTTTATGATGATCACATTGAACTTGACCAATTTCATACTTCTGAAAATCCCATTGATAAATTGGCAAGTTCACATTTTATTGAACTACATGAGGAATGTGATCTTGAATCCCAACTTAGTGATTCAATTCTTTTTCCTGATTCAGTAATGACTCCGGTATCTTTACCTCACTTCAATCTTTTCCCGGAGTCGACATTGGATCCTTTCCCAATTCACAATGAAGTTGAATCACCCATCTTTAAGGATCATGTTGAACTTGACCAATTATACCTTTTTGAAGATCCTATTGACAAATTGGCAAGTTCTCCATTTTGTGGAATTGAACTCAATGAGAAATGTGACTTTGACCCTCAAGTTTGTGATTTAGTTCAAATACCTGAATCATTAATGACTCCTGTTTTGTTACCCAATTTGAGTAACATTTTAGAGTCAGTTTTGATTCCCAACCCTCCTGAACTTGAATCACTAATCTTAGATAGTCACATTCCATCATGGGAAACTGAATGTGGATTTGAGCTTCATTTTCTTGACTTGGACCCAGTTCCTGAATCCATTCCGACTCCTGAACCTTTACTTGACTTCATTCACTTCCCTGAGTCGGTGTTCCTTTTCGAGTCCAAGTCAACCGTTCTATCATTTCATATTTCATTCTGGGACAAGGTAGTTGATGAATTTAACTCAGAAATTATTTTAAAAATTTGGAAATTAGATGGGGGAATGTACATAATAATCTTAAATGCACACATCATTTTTGTGGGTCATATTATTGAAATTTTTGGTGGGTTCCTGAAAACCCAACGTAAAGTTGATTGGGCCATGTTTCGTGGACCAATCCGACCACCACCGGAACCACCACCTTAAGGTAATTTTTTCCTTCCCTCTCTATTTTGTTTCATGCATACATATATCATGATGCATTGAGGACAATGCATGAGATAAGTGTGGGGGAGGGTTTACTAACTTAGAGTTTTTAGATTTTCTTTCTTTTACATTTCTTTTAAGAAAAATAAATTAAAAAAAAAATAATAAATAAAAAATATAAAAATAAAAACTTTTTGAAATAAGAAACAAAGTTTTGATCTATTTTTAAGAAAATTAAGATGTATCTTAGAAATTAAGAAAACCTTAATTATGACATCTTAAACCTAGTTGAAATAATAGATCTTGTTTGAGATTATAGGCTAAGTAAGTAAAATTGGTGAGATATTTTTATCTTGAATTTTTTTTGCCTTAGATAAATATGCACTTCACACTTACACATTTCTTGGGATGGAGACAAAGACCAAAATGCCATAAAAAAAAAAGAAAAAAAAATAATAATAATATATATATAATAAAACATCACCTATTAAGCTGGGAAATTATGCCTCAAGAAGCATGATTACTCACGCCTAACGGTGATCTCACTTATTAAGCTGGATAATTGTGCCTCAAGAAGCATGATTATTCACGCATAACGGTGATTAAGAATAATCCCCCTTAGTTATGTGGCATTTTTCACTTGAGACCTTAAACCCGAGGGATGTTTTCTCATCTGGTGCCCTAAGACCGACTGGTTTGGGAGTCATCGGTTAAAGGCTCGTTACAAGGGTGAACTAGAAAGCCTAGACTAAGGGAAGAAAAAAGCAGAAAAATATATATATAAATAAATAAATGGCTTGATGGTTGGAGTTGAAATCCCAGAAATTTTCACAGAGCACGGTGTGCATACTATCTAAGTTTTATGAAAGATAAAATATTCAATCCAATTTTGAATTCTTACCTTAATTGAAAACAAGATCTTGCATAGAGACTAAGTTTAAGAAAGAATAATTATAGGTGGACTTATGACCTAGGATCACTTATATTTTTGCAAAAATAGTTCGTAAACATGTCTCTTGTTCAAAATGAGTTTTCAAAACACTAACATTTGTCTTCTTTCTTTATGGATTTTGTGGGTGTAATCCGCTGAAAACCCTCAGGAGACAACACTCCTCCTCTAGGGTAACCTAGAGGTTTAACAGCTTGTTGCACATGCTCAGTGCAATCGCGTCACCTGCGAAAGTGGTGTAATAAAATTGGTAGTTAGAATTTTCTTTTCTTTTTCTTTGTTTTGCTCGGGACGAGCAAAAGAATAAGTGTGGGGGTGTGATTGGTATCCAATGTTGCATATTTTACCTCATAATTCCCATGCATTTAGTTAATAAATACATGATTTTTACTAATCTTCTCTATATATTTACAGGTATACACTTAAATGGAGAGAAAACAAATAATCACTTTAATTAGCAATAATTAAAGTGATTAATTTCAAAGCTAAGATAAAGCCCAAATCTAATCCAAGATCCAGAGAGATCCGCGCAACAAACGAAGAATCCAGAAGGTCCAAGTGGCTGAACAAACTCGTAACAACCCACAACAGAAAGTGGTTAGCCAACGGCCGCCGTTTTGCCGCGCCTTGCCGCCAGAACGCGGCAGTATCAGGGCCGTTGGATCGCGGATTTTGCGCCAACAGAATATCTTCTAGATCCTTCACCTGGGGCTATAAATATGTGACCTTGGACCTGCGAGCTGAGACTGAATGGAGAAGAGAGGAAAAATCATTAGTTGTTGTAATTTTGTTTAGTTTTTCTCTAGGTTTAGTTCTTTAGATCCCTCTTCTTCTTCCCTAGATACTTTGTAAAAGAGAGAGATTGTGAGAGAGAGAGCTTGTGTAATCAAGGTGTGAGAACTTGAAGCAACAAGGATTCATCCATTCTCCTTCCTCTACTTGAGTTTGGTTCTAGTTTATTTGTTTTCTTTACTTGCTTTCTTTACTTGCTTTCTTTACTTTCTTGCAATTTACTTCATGCTTTGCTTTTATTTGTTAATGGCTTGTAGCTAATTCTTTCTCCATGTACTAGCTAACCACTAGCCTTGCCATCTTCACTAACTCATGGGTGATTGCTTTACTTCATCTTGCAAGTTGGATGGTCTTCTCTTCTCCGATGGGTTAAACCACCCTTCATCTACATGAGAAAGTAATTAGATCAACACGCAAGACAAAACCTACGCCGATGGAGTGACAACATGAGGCACGCCTTCACTATCACGGAGTTTGGTAAGCTTTGGCAAGGTAGTAAGGTAAGCTAGTCATGATTTGATTCTTCAAGTTTCCTTTTCTTTCTAGTGTGAATACCAAAGCCAATCTCCTTTGATTTCTTTTCACTTTTCTATCATGAACATATCCATCCATTCTTTCACTCCTTTTTCCATGATTGTTTTATTCTTTTAAGAACAAAGAAGAATTCTCGTTTACATTTCTTCACTACGATTCGTAACGCTTCTATCGCTAGCTCTCCCTGAGAATCGACTCGGTATAGCCTTATGCTATAGCGGAGATAGGAAAGGATACATCGATACATTTACATACACCTTTCTCGTTTCAATCAGAGCACTAGCTCTGATACCAATTGAAAAACACCTAGAGGGGGGGTGAATAGGTGTAAGTGCTAATCTAATAAACTAAATGCAAACTAAGTGCGCTAAATGCGGAAGCTAATGCAAATCTTGCAACACACTTAATACAATCCAACAAGTGTAGCCGAATTTCCCTTGCGAGGCTCTGGACTAACTCCTCTTGATTCCCCTAGATATGGGTTGAGGCGCTATGTGAAGCTCTTGTTGGATGAGTATAGGTGATGCACAAACACACAAGCAATTCAAGCAATGTGCACACACAATCAAGCCAAGAATATAAGAATGAATTGCAATATAAAAGATGCAAGGCAACACTAGCAATGTATAAGATATGTATGCAATGAATGAATGATGCTTGCACAAAGTAAAGAGAGTAAGGGTTAGAGAGACAATGGATCAAACGCTAACACAAAGATTTGTTTCGAGGTTCGAGTACCCAATTCTACATCCCCGCCTACACCACCGTGTAGGATTTCCCAATCCACTATAGGAGTACCAAACTCCTCTCTCTACCTTACAAAGCCACCGAGGGTATACAACCACAATCCACCTCTACCGAAGAGGGATACGGCCCGTAGCGAACTACAACAAACACCTCTACCTAAGAGGCTCACAAACCAATCACCCGATCACCTCTACCGAAGAGGGATACAACAAGAATAAGGGTGTACAACTTAGAGGTTTACAACAACAACCTCAAACACTCTCTTTTCTCTTTTTCCACAAAAACAAGATCCTAATAGTTTAGGATAGAAGATATGGCTCAAGTGTGGAAACTAAGTGTTTTTGGAAACAAGCAACAAAGAAAAACTACTTGGGAAATCTCTTGTATATGATAGAAATAAAAGATCAAATCAAAATCCCAAAACCTAGTTCTCTTTGATTTTCCAAAAACCCAAAACAATAAAGATTAGAAGTTTAAAGCCCAAAAACTACTTTTTAAAACTCTTTTAAACACTTCAGAAAACTGGAATTTTTCCTCTTAAAATCTTGGCCAAAATCCCCAAAGAGATGGGGTTTATATAGCCCCTATACAAAACTAGCCGTTAGGCTAAGTTGGCAGTCTGACAGACTGCCGGTCGACCGGTCCGGTCGACCGCCAACGGTCAAAAATGTGACCGTTGGGCAATAGCGGTCGACCGGCCCGGTCGACCGAAACATCCTGAGAGCAGAACTCTCATCTCGGTCGACCGGCCCGGTCGACCGTCCCAGAGACTCCAAAACGTGCACAGACTTGTGCACGTCGGTCGACCGTCCCGGTCGACCGGCCTATGGTGCGGTCGACCGGTCCGGTCGACCGACTTAGCCTGTCAGCCAGTCCTCAGTTCTGCACAGATACGGGATTTGAAAATAGGTCTTTTCACTCAATAAAAATCCCATAAATTCACAGTAAATCTAAAAATAGTTTTAATCACAATAAAAATTGTTTTTCTAAAAATATGTTTTTCTAAAACTTGTTTTATGATAACCAAACTTGTGATAAAAATTTCAAAACATATATCAATCATATCAGTTCATTTTTGTGTCTTGCCAATTTTATCAAAAACAAAACTTGTATTTTATCAAACTAGAATTTTCCGAAACATGAATAGGATAGTCAAAATAAGTTTGTCTAGCAAGTTTAAAGCATGTATGTATATCTAGAACATATCTAATATACATAGGTATAAGGTAAACTTGTTTTGATCTATTATTCATGAAACCAAAAACCAAATCATGAAACGTGTGTGTTTTGTGCACTTGAGCATATCAACTAAACTAAGCTTTACAAATATGGATCTAAAACACAAACTCTAAACTAGATACCTAAGTCTTCTTGACGATCTTCATCTTCAAGTAGACTCGGTCCAAACTCCGTGATTCTCCAAGTGCAAAGGTATGATCTTTAAGCTTTGGCACCGGAATCATCATGAATAGCTTCTAATCATCTTGTTGAAGCTAATCACCAACTAATATCCTGTTAATGATCTGAAACTTAGAAACACAAGAATATTAGTAAACATAACTACATGAGTTGATCATCATCAAAACTAGAGTGGAAGGCCATTGGGCCAACATCTGGCTGGAGGGCCGGTCGACCGACCGGTCGACCGTCCAGAGAGCTCTGCTCTCTGGAAAGGCCCTGGTCGATCGATCGGTCGACCGGACAGAGAGCAGTGCTCTCTGTATCCTAGCCACGGTCGACCGGCCGGTCGACCGCTGGCTCAACGGTCTGAAAAATGACCGTTGGCCGGTCGACCGGGCGGTCGACTGACAGGCCACCTGGACCCCAACGGCTAGTTTTTCTAGCTCTATAAATTGGGGCATTTGGGGGCTGTTTTTCATAAGATTTTAGGAGAGTTTTTGAGCCAATTTTTCTACCCTTACAAGAGGTTTTTCACCACAAAATTGAGAGCAAATATTTCCAATCAAAAGGAAAGTTTTATCAAGAGTGTTTAAAGTGATTTTCTTGAGTTTTCCTCCACCACTTCCATCCTAGTTTTCTCACACAATCACTTGAGCTATCCATTGCTTTATCTATCTATAGGATTGTGTTGTAAGAGTTTTTATTGGTGATCAAGTGTTTAGATCACCAAGTTTTCATCTTGTACTTTGAGGAGGCGGACGGTTGTGTTCGCGGTGTTTTGAGTTCGGGTGCGAACTCTTTGTTTGAGGTGCGGCCTCGGCGAGCCGGTGGGCTTGCGGTGTGTACGGACTAGGGAGTCCGAGAGCTTGTAGGTTTTGCGGCACCGAGTGATCCGGTGGGATCGGTTTTAGTGGAAATCCTTCGTGTGTCGAAGGCGGGGATGTAGAGCAAGTGTGCTCGAACCTCGAAACAAATCCCTTGTGTTTGCGATTGCTCTCTCTCTCTGTCTCTTGTTTATATCTTGCATGCTTCTATTGTGTTTATCTTTACATGCTTGATATTCGTATTGTGCTTAATTGATATATATGCTTGGGATTGTTTGCTAACACTTGTATTCAACCAAGAGAGCCAACGCGGCACCTCAACCCTTATCTAGGGATTTTAGAGGAGTTAGTGCAGAGCCCTTCACGGGGAATTCGGCTACTCTCTTGTGTTATACGTGGTGTTTAGTTTAAATAGTTTGTTTAGGTCATAATAGTTTTTAATTCCGCATTTAGTGACCATTAGATTAGCCATCACCTATTCACCCCCCTTCTAGGTGATTTGCACAATGTTGGTCTAGTTGTCTTGGAGGTTTCATTTTGTTGGACACCACTGCCTCACTCTTGGAGGGCTTCCAGGGAGCCATCTCGTTCTTCTTGCAACGTAGGAAGAATTGTGGTGTTGGCTTGACTCCCTTTGAGTTATAGGGGACGGTGAGGAGGTGTGACCACCGGATGGACCTTCATTTTTATAGAGGAACATCTTGGTCTTCTCCTCTCCGGTTTTAGGATCTTCAGATAGTAGCGCGAGTAATGAGGCGACATTTTCTGAGAGGCATTCTCTGACGGGCAAACCTTTATTGCTTCAGCATCAGATCATTTTAATGGTGATAGGGTAGGAGCATCTGGACCTGAATCTGTTGTATTCTTTTTCAAAAAGTTGTAAACACAGATGTAAAAGGGATTTGTATTACTCTTGTCAGATGTAATCAAAGATATTTAATGGAATGCATTCGGAATGAAAAGATTTTCGGAATAAAAATATATATATTTTTGGAATTGAAATGGTTGTCTGGATCTTGCATGGCTTATTTTGATTGTTGGATTTTTGGAATTGATATGATCATGCCTTTTCGGACTACTGATCTCTATCTCTTATATGGTTGGTTGGATATGGAATGGTTTGGTGAGTTTGCATTATTGTTTCTGAGTGGGGGAGATCCCATCAGCAGAATCTGCAAACTTCAGAGGGCTCTGAGAAGACGAAATCCCTACAGCATAGTAGGGACTCCGAGTGGAGGACACTCCCACGATGGAGGGTTTCAATCATCCGTGGGCTAACCGAGATGGAGCTCATATGTTGGTACTTGAGTTGCCGACTCCGAGTAGAGGACACTCCCACAGTGGGACGTACAAGCATTTTGGATCTGATAAGGGACACTCCCATCAGCGGGAGGAAGGAGGATGCACATGCAAGCATGCAATTAATTGTAAATGTAATGAAAGTTAATATAAGCGTAACATGGTGAATTAAAAAAATTATGTGTACTTGGCTTCAATCGCACGAAACAGATACATCGAGGGAATATCCAAACAAAAAAGACCTCATGTATATACCCTAGGCTCCGTGCATTTATGGGATAAACATACATAATCGATATTAATCCGATATAAATAGTACATGCAAGTATATGCTAAGACTACGTTATTAGAATAAAAGTGATTTATGTTTGGATAATACCTGAACGATCATATCTTTTTGGAGTGTTTAATATGTATCTCTAGTAGGGTTGGTTGGTTTGGAGTATTTTGACAAGCTAGCAGTGTTGTCTCTGAGTGAGTGTAATCTTATCAACGGTATCTGCAAACTTATTAGGGTTCTGAAGTAAGGGTATGACCCATCGACAGATTGGATGTGTCAATTCCGAGTGGGATAGGACCCATCAGCAGAGTGACGACCCGGACCTCCTAAGGGGGAAATCCCAACAGTAGAGTTGGATTCATGGTTGCTTCCGAGTGAGGAAAACCCATCATCGAAGCTGTGAACTTGACAGGGACCTGAAGTAGAGGTGTGACGCATTAACAGATTGGATTCGTTGACTCCGAGCGTTGGTAGGATCCATCAGCAGAGTGGCGATCCAGGTCTCCGAGCGGGGGACACTTCCATAGAGGATCGACTGCCCGTGGGCTAATCCATATGGGGCATGTAGGTTGGTGCTTGTGTTACTCCCCTGAGTGGGGGACACTTCCACTCCGGGATGTACAAGCGTCAGGGACTGATGGGGGACACTCCCATCAGCATGACAGGTACTCTGAGTGGGGGACACTCACATTACAGAGGGTTTCGATTAGGGGTGAGCATTCGATTTGGTTCACTGCTAAACCGAGCCAAACCGCATTGTTCGGTGCGATTTGAAATGAGGTTCGGTTCGGTTCTGATTTTTTGGGAAGCAATAAACCAAACAAAATCGCTCGTCCCCCACCTCCCTCTTCCCCTCCTCCCCCCGACCTGCCTTCCCCTCCTTCTCCTTGCATAGGACTGGCCACCGATCGATTAAAACTGAATCGCACCGCACTACATCATGCAGTTTTGATTCGGTTATAGTGCCTTAGTGGTGCATTGCGTTTTCAATTTTTTGGGCAAAAATTGTACCGCACCGCAGATTTCTCAGCCCGTTTCGACTGTCTGTGGGCTAATCAAGAGGGATCGTAGGCTGATGCTTGCGTCACCGCCTCCGAGTAGGGAAAACTCCCACTTCGGGACGTACAAGTATAAGGAACTAATGGAGGACACTCCTATCAGCATGGCAAGGAAACATTTAGTAGTGAAATGCATTTTATTTCATTGATTTAAAATAAATTACATGAGCTTTAAAAAAAATACGGGGAGTGTTATTGGTTGAAATACTTCCCTGTCTTTTGATGAGAGATTAGGGATTGAGTCACTCAATCGTTTTGTACTGAGTGATTGCATACTGCAGCTTGATAGGAGGCGGAGCGCTTGGTTGTCCAATACTAACGACTGCTCTAGGTGTAAGAACGTACTTCTTGAGGAAGTCTTGGCGAATAAGTTCTTCCAGGTGCCACCGAATACTTCGGTAATAAGCAGTCTTGTGTCCCTTACTTTCGTGGAAGGAACATATTCTCCTGCTCTGAAAAGTATGGGGTCGACTAGCTTCAAGCGTCTTATCTAAGGTTAGTCCTTGATGGCATTGAAGACGTCGTTGATGGGAAACCTTAGCGAGGAGAAGTGTTGCTCAGGTCTGAAGGCTCAGCGTAGATCTGGGGAGAGGCTCAAGAATGCCTGCTTCTTGAAGGCGGGTTACCCCTGGTTCTGGTTGCTGGCACGGGTCATTGTCTCGCAATGTAAGCTCATCCTCTCTCTATTATTGCTGCATTTGAGAGAGTGGTTGATTACACTCTTCATGGCTTCCTCCAATTGCATGTAGGGCTGGACTTGGGATAGGACTTCACTCATTCATGCTTCAGCAGGTGCTTATACAGTGGGTGAGAGATCTGCAGTCCGCTGGTGAATGCGAGTGCAGAGACATTCTCACCGCAGTTGGGAACCTTGGCAAGTTAGCTTTAGAAGTAGCTGATGTAGGATTTGAGGCTATCACTCTGCCTCATCTTAACGAAGAGAAGGTGATGGTTGTTCTTCTTGGTCTCTCGTTGAGAGGCGTACTGAGTGAGAAATATTTCGGTTACCTCCTAGAAGTTATGGAAGGAACGAGTCAACAGAGAGTAGAACCAATTTGAGGCCACGCCTTTCAAGCTGGATGAAAAAGTTAGACACATGATCGGATTATTGCGGGAGTAGAGCACTGTCTTGTCCTGAAAATGCCTGATGTATTGAACCGGGTTGCTTATTTCGAAGTAGTAGTCGAATGTAGCAGTTGAGAACTTTCTCGGGAACTCGTGCTCTAAGATCTCTTTGGAGAGAGGGGAGTCGAAAACTTTGGCAACTAAAAGTGTTAATCAGCTATTGAGCTGCAACTTAGCCTTCTCGATCTATCTTTGGATCAACTCATCGAGAACTCGGATGTCAGTAGATTCTTCGATTTCAGGCTCGCTCTCCGACTACATTGGTGTCTGGATATTCTGGAGGGTGACTTTTTGGGCCTGGAGTTGTTCGTTAAGATGCCTCAATGCCTCCTGTTCACAGTTGGCATTCTCGCGGTCGAGAGTCAACAACTCTCAATCGCGATCTGACTGGGCTTGTTGCTTTTCTTCTGCTCCTTCATGTCAGAGAGCATCTAAAGTATCTGGTCTTTATATTGCGGCGGTGGTTGGATGCTGGCGGCTGCCCCCTGAGGTGAGGAGAAATCAGTGTTCTTAGTAGTATGCGATTGATCGATGACAGGCAGGGAACCGTGCCCCTAATGGCACTGATGGCCTTGCCTTTTGTCAGAACATCATTGTGGGTGCTAGACTGCTTTCTCGGGACCATCTGCACTAGGGAGAGGCTTTTTGAGGAAAGTTTTGAGTTGGATGGGAAAGAGACCTTGAGCGTGGACCCAGATCTCAATAAAAGCACCAATTTGTGGTGGACAAAAATTGGCTTACCGTAGATCAGACCCATCACAAGCGATTGGAGGTGTCCCTAGGTGATACATGTCAGAACACACAAGGAAAAAATATCTTTCAGGTTAGGAGCATCAGTGTGGTGCCGGTATAAGACCCTCGGGCGTGAGAATTAGTTGGCAGAACGATAGGATGGACCGACAGAGGGAAACTATTAGTGTGGTGGATGGGTGGACTAGCACGGAGAATTGCTAGTGTATTGGTGGACTAGAACAGGAAACTTCAATGAATGAACTAGCACAGGGAACTACTAGCGTAATGGATGATGGAATAAGGAACTTCCAATGCAGTGGTGTATGTGTGTGTTTTGAGGATTAGGGAAGCAATCCCCTTCTCATTGGAGAAGAATGATCATATATATTTGATAGGGATGCCAGCGCGAAAGAGGGATTGGCGGCTGTTATAATTGCATGATCTGCACATGGTGAATTTGTTGTAACAGTTGTGATTACTGGTGCTGGTTGGTTGTAATTGCAAGCTGAGAAATCCGCCAATGTCTATAACTGCCCACACTGAAATGGGGTTTCACACGTTATGAACGTGGAGAGGATGGAGTCGCATAACGGTAGGCGTAGATCTCAGTGACTTGATGATTAGAGCCTCTGACTTGGGGTTCGAGACTCTTATAACGGGAAAGACCTCAGGAAGATTTTGGAGTGGCAGAAGGCGGCTTCGGGATGAAAGGGATGACCTCGAGAAGATTGGATATGGCGGAGGCTGCCTTCAAGAAAGTTGGATGTGACGGAAGCTGACTTCGAGAAAGTTAGATGTGACGAAGGTTGAATGTGACAGAGGCTGGATATGGCGGAGACTCTGGGATAAACTCTGAGATTCTTGGTGGACACAAGTCGTCATCCTGATGAGAGTCAAATTTTGACCACTGCATACACTCAACCCCTATAACCTTAATTCTTCTTCAACCTCAAAACTCTCTATTACTCAATCTATAAACCCTAGAAATTTTAGACTCGCCGCCTTTAAAAAAATCACCCACCTTGGTATAGATAATAAGTTTATACAAGGCATAATTTCTTATGTGCATTACATGAACTACTGTTTGGATATCTTAGCTTCTTCTTAGTCATTGTAGCACGAGAATATTTAACTTCAGAGTTAGCTGACCAATCAATCAAGCTATTCTCTTTTCTTAATGAGAACCTAGAAATAGCATCATCCACCTCAGACAATGTTAAAGTGGGTTCAGTTGCATTATACTCACAATTCGGGAACTAGTTCACCAGTGTGTAGGATCTGCCTTGTGAATACGATGACGGAACATTTATTATAAACCTTTGTAATATGTGATGAGGAACCAACCCTTTTGCATTATTCGTGTAATTTATTATGTAGGTCTTGTCTCTCTGTTTCTGGAATCGTTATTCTAACATAGATCTTATTTGATTTTTATGAAGAAATAGTATTTAAGAGAAGGAACCTCTTAACCTTTCTTTATCACTTGAACATGGCAGCTTGTATGTTTATTTGATTGAGAAAGCCAAGAAGTGCTTAGATTAATGGATGTACTTATCACTTCTTTGGATTTAAACTGGGTTTGAGATGGTAAAAAAATGGGGGAAATTAATTTCAAATTAGGGGTATAACTGAGTTTTTGCACTTAAATTGGGTGCGTAGAATATAAGAGTGTTTAGAGTAATTTGAGGTCTATTTACTAATTTAATGGGTGTACTATCTTATGAGTAAACTTATCACTTTTTTGGGTTTAAATAATGACAATGACTTGTCACTGAGGCTTGTCTCCCTTGGTCAAAGGGTTGGGTTCGAAAATGGGAGGTCCTAGGTTCAAATTCAGGTTACAACCTTTGTTAAAAAAATCAAATATACTCTTACTATTTATTTCTATCTTTAACCAAATTATTTTCATCTCTGTATCCAATATTTCCTCTTTGCACGTTTATTTTCTCTCTAACCAAATACTCTTCTCTCTCTCTCTATTTTTAACTGAATCTACTCTCTCTAACCGAATACTCTATCTCTTTAACCGAATCTACTCTCTCTTATATATGAAAAGAACTCTTTACTTAATATGTAACCGAATAATTGAATCTACTCTCTCTCCCCCCCTCCCATCTAAAATGAACTCTCTCAAGCTGAATTACTCTCTAACCGAATACTCTATCTCTCAATAACCGAACCTACCATCTCTCTCTCATATAAATCTCACAGTATTAGAAAACGAAAAGAAGAAAATAGTACAAAATTAAGATTTATCATGTATTATTTATCATTTTTTCCTTTTCTTTTTTCTATATTTTTCTACCTTTAAACTATGCTTTGTCCTCTTTATTATTTTAATTCTAGATTTTTCTTTTTCTGCATATTTCCTTTTTTTAATCTCTATTCTACTTATTCTTTATTCAACCATTGCTCTTTCTTTAATATTTTGTTCTCTTTTTAAACATTTTCCATTTTGTTTTTCCTTCTATTTTTCATGATTCTTTTTTTTTCCCCTTTCTTTCTTTCTTTGATATTTCATTCTTCCTTTCCTTTAGTTGAACTTTAAACTTTTTGTTTTGTATCTTTTAGATAATTTTCTCTTCTTCTAGATTTTTCTTTTATTTTCATTTAATATTACTGTCGTTTGCTTTTATTTTTCTCTTTTCCTTCTTTTCTCGCAATTTTTTTGTTTGATTTTGCCAATGATTTTTAGTCTTTTTCACTATACTTATTTAAGTTCTGTTTTGATTATTTTTTTGTTTGTCACTTTTTTATTTTCCTTTTCTTTCCATTTTCCCCCTTTTTAGATTTTTTTTCCTTTTTTCATGATTCTTATCTTTTTGTCTTTTTCTTACTTATTTCTTTTTTTCTAATACCATTCTACTTTTCGATTCCATTTTTCTTCTCTCATAACTTTTCTTTCTTTTTGTCGTACCCTCTTTTCTCTTCTTCGTGATATTTTTTATTCTTTTGAGAAAATTTCTCTCAGTTCTTTATATTTTTTATTTCCTATTTTTTATCAATTTTTTTATTTTTTGAGACTATTGGTTTTTTTCTTTTTTCTTTTCATTAAATACATTTTTACTTGTTTAACTATCTATTTGTAATGTCTATTTTCTCAAGTCTTTCATCGAGATTTTTTTCTTCAAATGATTTTTCTTTTTAATTTTTTTGATTCTTCTTTTTTGCTTCATGCAAATTTTCTTAATTTATTTTTAAATTACGTACTACTTACTTTTAGTTATTTCATCATTTTTTGTCTTAGATATTTTTCTTTCTCTATTTTTTGGTCTTTTCTTTCTTTTCTTTCCTTATTATCTCTTTTGATTTTTTTTTTTTTTGTCTTCTTCTATGTATTCTTTATCATTTCCCCCATGATTCTTCTCTTTATCCCTTTCTTTTGTAACTTTATTTCTTTCTTTCCTTTTTCAATAATACTTTAGTTTCTCATTCTTTATTTTCTATATTTTTTACCTTTTCTTTCACTTTTTATTTTTTCCTTTATTCTTTTTTTTCTTTTTTCCTCAATTTTTCCCATGTCTTTCTGGCATTCATTTCTTTTGCTTCTAATCGTTTTTACTGTTTTCATCTTGTTCTATTTTTTATTCTATTTTTTATTTTTAATTCTTTCAATTTTTCCTTATCAAATAGTTTTTCTACATAATATAAGCACGTAAAACACATTTATCTATACTACTTCTTTCATTTGATTTGTAAAATTCCAAAAAGATTTCCTACACAAAAGAAGTACATTCAATTTGTATACATATTTTTGGAATTTTCTTTCTTTTATTTCTTTGTCTACACAAAAAGCAGCAGTTGAAATATTCCAAAAAGCCTTTTATCACTTTTGACTTCAATACAAAACTTGTCATTTAATTTAAAATTTTAATTTGCAACGCCTCAATTCAGAGGATACGGGGACGCTACAACGACGTATAAATGCAGGTTGAAATTGCTCTCACGTATATACGCTAAGCCTCAGTACAGAGAATAAATACAATATGCACAATAATTCAGCATTAAATAATTACGAATACATGCAAAATGGGACAATGATCATGATATATATGAAAATAGAGATAAATAAGGAAATAAGGACTGAATAATAAAGATACTTATAAATAATATAGATAGTGAGTCCCCTATATGTATCCTGTGGAATATATGGTGCTACGAAATCTCTGAATTCCAACCTGAGCATGCAAACGCAGGGTCGTCAGAAAGTGACTTAGTGAGTGATAAAATGAAAGAAGGAGTAATATATACTATAGTAATACAATCACAATAATAATATACAATACATGTTTAATTACCGGTAATACAATATAATGATAATAACAATCAGGAGAAATATATAAGTGTCATATTTTAACATCTGTTAGGACACATATATTGCACAATTGTTACTGTATTCCTACATTTATTCTGTAAATAATTTCTACAACTCACTTGTCTTAATATCTAAATTCATGCATGATATGACAGAAAGAAGATAGCACAAATTCTAACCAATTAAATCAGATTCTTGAGAAGATTTAAATCATCAACTGAAGATAAAACAAATTAACAAGGATTGATTCAAATTTAGATGCCATCTTATCTGAAGACCAGATCTATCAGATGAGATAATACCAATCAAAATGCAAGTAAAAACGGATTTTTGAAAACCCAATTGGTTAAGCTGAAGATTAAAGAGACATATCGTCAAATTCAAAGTAGATATCCAAAATCCAAGAGAATAAAAGGATTGAAGACGATCAGTGAACTACACGCTCCCAAATCCTGGCCCTACGACCAGGATCTTGCCATAAAAACGTGACAAAAGCCGCGTTTTCACGACTGGACTTCTGAATTAGGGGAAGCCTTTGCTCCCCCATCTCCTTACGCCATCCCTTATCTCCATTTTCCTATAAATACCTATATTCATTGAGGAAAAATGTAGGAGAAAGGCTGAAAAGACTAAGAAAAGAGAGTTTTGTGTATTGTAATGCGAGATAGAGAAGATCAAGAGTTGTTTAATGATGATTTATGAATGAAATTCAGAGTTCTTCTATAAGATCGTCTACCATTTTCAGTCTAAGATTTTTCTACTCTTCTCTTTATTTTTGTGATACGATTCTCTTCTTTTAATTACATGTTTTATTTTATAAATTCATCAATAATCTCATACATGTTCTTACTTCTTTTTTTTGTTAATTCTTTGTATCTTCAACATCGTTCGGAGAAGGAAAATGTTAAGGCGACAATAAGCAATCAAGACTTGCATCGATTTTGATTTTCATCTGTTTCTTCCCCTCTTCTTGTTTTCCTTCTTCTTCCATCACCTTAATTATTTAGTCTTCGCACAAGGTTAGTATTCCTTTTATTTTTATTTTCTTCATATTTTTATGCATTGAAGACTTGAGTTCTTAAAACAATCATCACACCTTTCTTTAAAGGACTTCTCAACTAGATTAAGTATTAAATTCAGATTTTTAAACTAAGATTTTAATGAGTCTTTGTGGATTCGACCCTTAACTTGTCACTACAAAATTTTTCTCAAATTTCTAGCAAGTTTAGGTTTTCTATAATTTGTACATGGTTTAAACAACGATGGAGTTTTCATGACCTTCAAACTACGAACAATTTTTGGCGCCGTTGTCGGGGACTTGTAAAATTTTTGTTTTTAAAAATCGACATTTAATCTTTTTCTAGTTTTTATAAAAAAATTAAAAAAAATTAAAAAATTAAAAACATATTTCTTTTTCTTTACCATCTATAGATTTAACTTCAAACTTGTCTTTTGCAGGGATATTTCATGAACAAAGGAAGACTTGCACAGCAGGAAGGAGCTTGCTTGCTAAAATTACATTGCTAAACTAAATAAGAACAGAACAAAAAAAAAGTTGCTTACTTTAGAGTCGTAAGAAAGGTTAGTATTTTCTAACTCTACCCACGAATCTCCTGTCAGTGGTGTTTTGGAGGTACTTATTGATTGAACTTGTGCTGCATTAGTGCATATTACATAAAAAGATCTTAAGCGCTATCCTCCCTCACATAAGATTGGCAGGATTACCCGTTCCTTAGCTCAAAAATCACAACCGTATATAAGTTTTTCCCAAGCTTGAACTAAATTAAAATCAATTAGAACTTGGCCAATAGGATTTCGAGCTCAATTAAGTAGAACTATTGTGGGAAGACTCCGGTGAATACTTTCAAGTTTTCAAAAATGAACTTTCTTGTTTTAGAAAGGGTGACTTAGCCATTGCGGCAGTGCCTGCTTGGAGAAAGGACTGAATCGCCTGTTTGACGGGTTTGACCAGTAAACCCACAATCCTTCCAACCCAGTTAGGAGCTGTCTAACTAGGGAGAATTTTATTCTCCTAAGATTAGTGGTTGAAAATTGATTACCTTCAAATTAAATTCAAGATAAAGAAAACACTTGATTGAAATTGATTAGTTGAGTCATCTTATGTGCAATTTTATCTAGGATTTAAAAATATTTCTTCAGGATAGTTCCCTGGTTTATGTAAAAGTGGGTTCGTGTTAAGGGTCGATTTGAATCCATTACTATCTCTGACCCTACTACTAAAAGATGCTAATGCAACCTGTCAAATGACCTTAAAGGATTATATGTATCCTATAGGGTCCATCCAACCTTCCTGTATCACTTTGCCGGCCCTTATGACAAATTTTGAAATTAAATTATATATGATACAGATGCTTTCAGTCTTTTGGAGATTGAAAAATGAGAACCCATACCAACATGTTAGAGAATTTAAAAATATTTGTGAGACCATGAAATACAATCAGATGACGAAGAAATCCCTAAAACTTAGGCTGTTCTCCTTTCCCTAAAAGAAAAAGTCAAAATTTGGCTTCTTTCTCTCCAACCGGGTTCAAATTTCACTTGGGTAGGATTAGCTGAAGCCTTCTATAGGAGGTTCTACTCCAAACAAAAGACCGCTTCTATATGTCAAGCCCTTAACACCTTTCATAACAAAAAAGTGAGACATTTTTCACATACTTTGAAAGATTCAAGGATCTTTTGCTTGAATGCCTTTACAACGGATTTGAAAAAAAATCCATTTGATCCAAATTCTTTATGAAGGCTTAGACGATCAAAATAACACCATAATTGAGTCTCTTTGCAATGAAACATTCACTAGTAAAACGGCCAATGATGCATGGGAATTTTTTGAAGAGGTAGCAGAAAACACTCTAGAATGGTAACCTGTTAGTGTTGATGATAAGCAACCCATTACCACAACTGCCACCAACAGGGGTGGTATGCACAGAGTAAACCCTAATTTTGAGAGTGATGTCAAATTGACATCAGTAATACGAAGACTTGAAGCGTAAGAATTGAGCAAGGGAGTTCAATCTTCGATTCTCGAACCCTCTAAGCCATGGTATCTCATGTTTGTATCATTTGTGACAGTCAAGACCACTTGTTTGAGTAATGCTCCAGCTTACCAATTATCAAAGCTGAGCAAGCGAATGTACTCAATACATTTCGCAAGCCCAATACCAATAACAATCCTTTTAGTGAAACATACAATTTGGGATGGCGGAACCATCCCAACCTTTCTTGAAAATCTTTTCAAGGACAAGGATATGATGGATCACTATCATTTCAATGACCACCTCCTAACAATCAATTTCATAAGGGAAACCAATACACGATAGCAACACCTGCCCCTCCCTATGTCCCTACCAATCAAAGAAAACTTTTTTTAGAGGACATATTTTCACAGTTTATGCAGAGCCAAGGCACAACTAACCAGACCAGATCCAATATAATCATACTATATCTCAATCGATAGCATGATCGAGGTTAAGTTAGATCAGCTAACTGCATCTGTAGAAGGGAGAGAGAAACGGTAATTCTTTAGCCAAACTGTGCCCAACCCGAAGGGACAACATGTTCCTCAGAATGTTCCAAAGGGCCAATTTGAAATTGGCTCGGGGTCAAACTGTGAAATTCAAGCCATCCACACTTTATGGTCAGGCAAGAGAATGGACAACCAAGTCCAAGTTCCATCAAACAGTCCCAATAATGAAAACAAGGAAAAGAGAACGAGTCAACAAAAGAAAAATGATCAAAGTATTGTTGACAATCAAGCAAAATCTTTTGTGCCCAAAGTCCCATTTCCTCAACATCTTCAAGCCAATAGGAAAAAAAACATTGTGAAGAAATTTTGAAAGTTTTCAAAAACGTCCAAATCAATATTTCTTTATTGGATGCAATCAATCAGATTCCTTCTTACGCCAAGTTCTTAAAGGACTTCACCACTGTCGAGAAGAAAACTTCTGTTCCTCGTGAAGCGACTTTCGCTACACAAGTATCTTGTCTCATTCAGCAAAATATTACACCAAAGTATAAGATCCTGGGAGTCTTACAATTTCAGTTAAGATAGGAAATCAAGTTATGGATCGGTGTCTACTAGATTTAGGGGCCAGTGTGAACCTTTTACCCTACTCTGTGTACAAACAATTAAGTTTAAGGGAGTTACAACCCACAAACCTTACATTGCTTTTAGCATATAGGTCTGTTAAGATCCACAAGGGAATTGTTGAGGATGTTATTTTGAAGGTAGATGAATTTTATTTTCCTGCGGACTTTGTTGTCCTAGACACCAAACCAGTGAGAAATACCAGTAATTGCTCTCCTGTAATTTTGGGAAGATCATTCCTTACTACCTCTGATGCTATTATTAGATGTAGGAATGGTGTCATGACTTTGTCATTTGAGAATATGATAATTGAACTGAATATCTTTCACACTAGTTCCCAACCACTGGAAATGGATGAACATGAGGAGGTCAACATGATTGATACTTTGGTTAGTCACACCTTTGAGGAGTCTTGTTATGAAGACCCCTTGGAGAAATGCTTAGCTCATTTTGGATATAACTTTGACATTGATGGGTCTTTAGAAGAGGTCAATGCATTATTAGTCTCTGTTCCTATCCTGATCAATGAAAACTCAAGGTAGAACCCTTACCTGTGTCAACATCTGTTCCTGTTCCATCAATCATCGAGCCTCCCAAGTTGGACTCAAGCCTTTGTCAGACACGTTAAAGTATGCCTTTCTAGGTGACTCCGAAACCTTGCATGTAATCATTTCGTCTCATTTAGACAAGGACTAAGAAGAAAAGCTACTAGATGTCCTTATTGAACATAAGGAAGCTCTAAGTTAGACAATAGCGGACATTAAGGGAATTAGTCCTTCTGTGATATTGCACTATATCCATTTCGAAGAAGATGCCAAAACGTCGAGAGAATCACAGAGACGGTTAAACCCTATTTTGAAAGAGGTGGTGAGAGCGGAGGTCATGAAATTATTAGATGGGGGTATCATTTACCTTATCTCCGATAGTCAATGGGTTAGTTTAGTACAAGTTGTGTCCAAAAAGTCCGGAGTTACTATTGTTACTAATGAGAATAATGAGTTAGTTCCAACTCGTGTTCAAACTGGTTGGCCAGTGTACATAGACTATAGGAATCTCAACTCCATGACTAGGAAAGATTATTTTTCTCTGCTTTTCATCGACCAAATGTTAGAACGTCTTACCAGTCTCGCTTACTATTTCTTCCTCGATGGTTATTCGAGATATAACAAAATCCCTATAGCTCATGAGTACCAAAAGAAAACTACATTCACATGTCTGTTTGACACATTTGCCTACCGTCGCTTGCCCTTTGGGCTATGCAATGCACCGACTACTTTTCAGCGGTGTACGTTGAGCATCTTTTCGGACATGGTCGAACAATTTTTAGAGATATTCATGAACGACTTCTCTGTGTTTGGGTCTACTTTTGATGAGAGTTTGTATCATCTATCATTAGTATTGATAAGATGCAAAGAGAAGAACCTAGTTCTTAATTGAAAAAAATGTCATTTCATGGTGAAATTTGGGATAGTCTTAGGACGCATTATTTCTGAAAAAGGCATAGAGGTTGATAAAACTAAGGTAGAACTAATGTCAAAATTACCACCTCCAAAAACTGTTCGAGAGGTGCAATCCTTCTTAGGCTATGCTGGGTTATACCGCCGCTTTATCGAAGATTTTTCAAAAATTTCTAAACCTCTGTGTGACCTTCTAGCAAAGGATGTTTTCTTTGAGTTCACCCTTCTTGTTTGGCAGCCTTTGAAAGGCTCAAGGCTGAGTTAATCTCGGCACCCATCATCCGTCAACCTGACTGGAATCTTCCATTTGAGTTAATGTATGACGCTTCTGACTATGCAATAGGAGTTGTTCTAGGACAGCAGTAGATATACTTCCTCATGTCGTTTGCTATGCCACCAAGACTCTTAACGATGCCCAACTGAATTACTCCATCACTGAAAGAGTTGTTGGCAGTCGTGCCCTACCTTATAGGTTCTAAGGTCCTGATTTTCACCGATCACGCGGCTTTGAAATATCTTCTCATGAAAAAGATGCTAAAGCCCGTCTAATCCGTTGGATCTTGCTCCTATAGGAATTCGACCTAGAAATTTATGACAAAAAGGGGGCTGAAAATGTTATCGCAGGCTACTTGTCTAGATTAGTGGTTGAATCTTCATCTGACTCATTACCTATTCTCGAGACATTTCCTGATGAGCAATTAATGATTATCTCTCATTTGACTGTTCTGTGGTATGCTGACATTGTGAACTACCTTGTCACGGAATAAATTCCCAATTCTTGGACCAGGTAAGATCGATTGCGTTTCTTAGTTAGGGTCAAATGGTTCTTCTGAGATGAACCATATTTGTTCAAATACTGCCATGATCAGATTATTCGATGCTGCGTTCCTGACTTAGAATTTAGGAACATCCTTTCATTTTGTCATGACCCAACCAGTGGTGGTCATTTCAGCAGGGAGAAAAATGCTGCAAAAATTTTGCAATGTGCTTTTTATTAGCCCACTTTGTTTCATGATGCTAATGTCTACTGCTAATCTTGTGATCGTTGTCAACAATGAGAGAAAATGTTACGACAAAATGAAATGCGATTAACCTGATCTTAGTTGTCAAAATCTTTGATGTTTGGGGCATTGACTTCATGGGTCCCTTCCCTACGTCTCATGGATACTAGTATATCCTTGTGGTAGTTGACTACGTCTCTAAATGGATAGAGGTCGTAACATGTAAATCCAATGATCATAAAGTTGTGATAAACTTCTTGAAAGAGAATGTATTCTCTCATTTTGGCTTTCCTTGTGCAATCATCAGCGATGGTGGAAAATATTTCTGCAATCGTATATTTGAAGCTTTAATGAAAAAATACTGCATCAATCATAGGATAGTCACCCCTTACCACTCACAGACTAGCGGCCAAGTCGAGCCATCAAGACCATTCTAGAGAAAACTGTGAACACTACTAGAAAAGATTGGTCCCTTCGATTGACTAATGCCTTGTAGGCATACAGAACTGCGTTCAAAACTCATATTGGAATATCTCCATATAGCTTAGTCTATTATAAGACTTGCCATCTTCCTGTTGAGCTAGAACATAAGGCATACCGGGCGATCAAATGCCTAAATTTTGACCTTGACAAGACAGGTGAATTTAAGAAACTTCGACTTGATGAGCTTGAAGAGATAAGAAATGATGCATATGATTATTTAAAACGGTACAAGTACCGCATGAAAATGATGCATGATAGGGTCATAACTTGAAAGGATTCCAGCCAAGACAGAAAGTCCTGCTTTACAATTCTCGATTACATCTCTTTTTGGGAAAATTAAAATCCCGTTGGACCGATCCTTACATTATTCATAAGGTGCATGAAAAATACGTAGAGGGGGAGTGAATTGGTGTTATGCTAATCAAATGCAAGTTAAAAATTACTTATTATGAATGATACAAAACAGTCACTGATAATAAGATTTGAAGCCGAATTCCTCGTGAAGGGCTCTAGAACTTCTCTTAATTCCTCTAAATTATGAGTTGAGGTGCTCAATTGCCTTCTTGTTGAGATGAGTAAAGACCGATAATGAAAGTGATGAATGAAATGAAAACAATAATAGTATGCAAGATAAACAACCACATAAGTATGAATAATGATAAGTAATAGTAGGCAAGACACAAGCAATCGCAAACACAAAGAATTTGTTTCGAGTTTCGAACCATCGCTCTACGTCCCCGCCTTCACCACTATGAAGGATTTCACTATCCACTAAAGGATATTCCACAAAGGTATCTTACAATAAGGAATTACAATTGGTTTACACAAGATCGGAGTACACAACTCTACCACTCAACCCTCTACACAAGAGGTAGCACAAAGCCAATTGAGGTTATAGAGTTCTTGGTGATCAAATAAGATCGCAACACTCTCTCTTACAACTTGCTATAGAATATGAAATGAAGTTCAAGGAGTTATGTGAGAGTTGAAATTTAAATAGAAAGAATTTAAGAGCTGAAAACCAAATGAAATTAGTTTTGGAAAGATTGCACTTGAAAATTGAAAGCTTTGAAAACTTTTCTCTTTTGAAACAAACTTGATTTTCTATGAAAACTTGTAAAACTTTTTAGCTTCTACTCAAACCCAATGATCCATTTATATAGCAACTCATAAAACCTATAGGAGAGGTTTACCAGGTCTCTAGCGATGAGTTTTGATCTATAAAATCAGGATATACCCGATGGAAAACAAAAAAGACAAAATAGATTCAAAAACTAGCCATTATTGCAGACCTGGCAGCCTGTCGTTCGACCGGCACAGGTTGAATAAAAAAAGAGCCGTTGGCTCCGGTCGACCGACCGGTCGACCGGATTCAACCGAGGCTAAAGGGGAGCCAGTTGGTCGACCGAATGGTCGGCAGCCGGGGTTAGAGGTGACCGGTCAGTCGACCGTTAACGTGCACAAACATGCACATCCCTTTGCCAGAGGTTCATTCGACCGAGTGGTCAACTGATCTGGCCTGTTATAGGAATGGTCGACCGCCCGGTCGGCCGACCTGGCCAAAAACTAAACCCGAGTCTGTTTTTGAAACTTGAAAATTTTCTAAACAATTTTATATGGGTTTTGAAGGAGAAAAATCATGTATGGTCAAGGAGATACAAGTTCTAAACCGAGATATAAATTTTTTTAAAAAATATGGAACATGTATTAACACCAAACATATCAAAACACCAATACAAAATAACTGTATTTTCAAAAACATGTATTTTTATGTGTGTAACTCTTTGAGCATCAATTCTATATTCTACACTTTAACACAATAATTTCTTATAAGGTTCTAAGCGACTACAAGGTTGAATGTAGCTATCTCTTAGCTCTATCTATAGTTAGTTGAATGTAGCTATAGTTAGTTGAATGTAGCTATCTCTTAGCTCTATATATAGAAGATGAAGCTTTGGTGGGTTGGTGTGCGCTGTCTCATCAAATATGGAGGTAAAAATGAGTTTTGTCTAAGATCATGAGTTGTGAGATTTACCATTTCCTTATTTTGGGGTGTATATAACTTAATTTTTATACGAGTCTGTTCGCATTATTGAGGAAACTACCTAAAACTAGTACATCTTGATAAAAGTATAAGCAAATAGAAGAATTCACATGCGAGGATGCATTTGAATGGGTTAGTCATATTTTCTTGACTTTTACGATTCCATTTGTTGATAATAATTCTTTTCATTAAGGCAGGCGTTTAAAAGATAGGAGTGAATTTGTGCGAAGTTGTAGCTCAGGGTTAGTCTTTCAATCTTCAATGTCTCCTCTGAGATTTACTTATAGATTGTTTTTGAATGGAATTGTGGGTAAAGAATTAAGTTTGAGGTGAGAAAGAATGAGGTTTTCAAATGTTAGTTGTCTTATTTGAAAAACTAATTGATGAGATTGAGAAAATGACCGGAAAAAGACAAGAAAATGATAGATCTAATAATTTTAAAATTGAAAGACTATGAAAGAAATATGAAATCAAAATAACTTGAAAACATAGGAGAGAAAAATTAAATATTTAAAATCGTGTGTGGGTGGTGAGAGTGCCAATTGCCACCACATCATCTTTTTCTCCTCTATTCTCTCTCTACAACTTAAAACCAATTTTTATATTTCGTCGTATCTCTCTCTCTCTCTCGTCCTCTTCTCTCCCTCTCGTCCTCTTCTCTCCTCTCTCTCTAAACTTGAGACTTTGAGACATCAAATCTCAACTCATTTTTGCACGTGACGTGAGCTCTACACCGTTTTTCTTTATTTGTTTTTTTCACAACCAACTAGGACCAAACTTATGCTTATTTAAATTCACTCATGATATAGCTTATAAAAAAAAATAAAAAAATAAAAAAATTTTAATTTTAAATTAATAATTATTATGAGCTTATCAAAAGAAAAAGATAGATAATATTATTAACAGATTGTATGAATTTTTTTTCAAAATATTAATTTCAATATTATTATTCTATTATTAGTTTCTATAAACTTTAAGGAGTTTATCCAAAATACCATTTGCTTTGTTGGCCCACGGTGCCGGGATTTATTATCTGGACGCCAGAGAAAGGAAAATTACCGAGCAGTCTTTACCCAAATCCAGACACTGTAACTTTAAAAGAGAGACCAAGATCGATGCAGATCAGATAGAAATGGGCCCCATGAAAAAATTTAGGGCAAAGCGAAGCTCGGTTTCCCCTTCAACAATTCCAATAAATTTCCCATTTCAGCTAGCTTAGTTGGGGGAATGAGAAGGGCGATGGCGATTCGACTCGCCCTTCTCTTCAATCTATTATTTTTCTCTCTGTATCTTCATCCATGCCAAGCTCATCTTCAGGTGCCCCTCTCACCTCTCTCGGCAATCCTTTCGAAATTTTGAGAAACTGTGGTGATTTTATCTAAAAATTTTGTTGATTAAGTTTGTTACATATAAAGTAATCACAACTTCTCTCAGCAAAGTAAAATACAAAATAAAGTAATCGCAACAGAAGATTGATCTTCTCTTTTTTAGTTGTGCTTTGAGTGACCAAAGAAGCGAAATTTATTGTGAAGATCGAGAGGGAGTTGGATTGGTTTCTTTTAGCTCACACCTTAATCTATATGTGTGGTAAAATATGCATTAAAAATTGCCCGCCTGTTTATTCAAAAAGAAAAATAACCAGCGAAACTGTAATCAAGGAAATATTGATGAGATGCTAAGTTGTTAGATAGGTTGTAAACCTTTGAAATCAAGTGCAATTGAAAAGTTGGAGGAGATGCAAGAAATGGTGCATATGTGAGCTTCTCACCGGGACCATGTGTCCAATGGGCAACAATGCACAATGGGCAACACCATCCCACCATCCCCACCAAGAAAGAAGGAAAAAAGAAAGGAAAAAGTATGTATCTCATGTATCTTTTCTCTTTAACATTTGTTGGTAGAGTAGAAGGTGATGGAAGAAGACTGAGAAGATAGTTTTAGGGCTTGCACTTAGAGGCTAGGAGTCGATGAAGAATATGGAGACATGGTAAGGTTCCTGGGGAATGGTAGATCAAGGAGATAAATTTAGGGTTCATATAAACAGTGGAAGGTAGAAAATAAACAGTTTGGGGTTTGGAGTTGGACTTGACTATGTTAACGAGGATCAATTTGGGGTTCTTATTATATAAAGAGGAAAAGGGAGAAGATGACTATAATAGGGGCATAAAGGCTGTCGTTTATGTTGCTTGGACATTTCCATCGCGTGTCTAATATGTTGAGTTCATTTCACTGTTTTCAAGGGTTAAGGGGATGTTCAAGGGAGCCAAAAGGATACACGTTTGGAGGCGTTTGAGCAAAAGGAAGAAACCATTCAAAGTGCAAGATAAAGTGGATTTTAGTTAATTGGATGATTGAAGGAACTTTTGGTCAGTTGTGGTCAATTGCCCTAGTTTTGGTCTATAGCCAAAGGCTGATCTGGTCTAATGGGTTTGAGCTACGTTTTCATGGGTTTTGACTAGGGTTTTCAATGCCTCTTAGGCAACTATGACATAATGATGTCGCCAAGGTATTCTAGGTTATCATGGGGGTATAATAATTAGGGGTTGTAACTTGTAGCTAAGTAAAAAAGATTGAAAATAATGTTAAAAAGAGAGGAAGGGATCTAGGTAAAGATACTATCAAGATCTTGTTTAAGGGATTAATGAGGTTGTTTCCAAAGTTTATAGTGAATACTCTCTCATTTCTTTCCTTGTGAATGTAAGTCTATTTCACCAAACCATTTATTCTTGTGTGTTCGTTGTCTTGTGTGATTCTCTTTGTGGATGTCGACTATTTTAGTTTAATGTTCGCGTTTAGTGTCATTACAGATTGATCCTAATTACTTTTTCTGCATGGATCTATGTTAAAGGATACCACCGCTCTTCATGCCAACAAAACACAATATACAGATCAGGAACAACACTTCTTGCTGTCTTATTCCTGTTTACTGTTTTAGAATTTTTGTGTCAGTATGTCACGTCATAGTGTATTATTGCATTAGTGTTTGGCTGTACAAGTCGATCCTTCTTAGCTCGTTAGATGGAATAGAAGGGTTGGGTTGAGAGCATAATGGCCCATCTTGTAGAAAAGTTAATGGAATATTCTCATTGTCATTGGTCGAAAGTAATTGCAGGGATCCATGTAGATTAAGATATATGATTTAACATACCTAGCTGAAATATTAAATAATAGAAAATTTGAAGGGCCTGATACCAAACTAATGCTAAATTAAAGGACTGATATCAAAAAATCCCAAATATGTTAGAAGAGTGCTTTAGTTCACTGATATTTGATGCATGTGTTTCTCTATGTTATGTCTCGACTATTTCTTCCTAAAGCTACCAAGGTATACTTTAGGGCTTGGTCACTAAACTAAGTCTTTGAAGAGTTGTTTGATTGTAATCATGTTAATATAGTGTTCTGACTGGCATTTATTTAGTTACCTGACATTTTTTTCTTTTGGTTTTATGCACTAGGGCTTTGGGGAAGTTGCTGGCATCAGGTAGTTTACATTCTGGATCAAATTTACTATTTTGACATATGATAGAATCATGGAATTTGGATTATGCTTTAATTAATATAGTTATTTCTTGGTGCAACAGTTTCTATGTGAATTTTATTCAACTCATATGAAGTCCAGTTTGAGATTTTGCACACACAGACATGTATGTATGCATGCATGTATGTATGTTTATGCTTAAATCATTGGGTATAGTGCTGTTTCTGTTAGTAGGTTGGCTTCTTGGATAAGGAAACCTTGGACCTTGTTGGTCAAGTGGGATTGGAGAATTCCCCAAGGGTGATTTTTGATGTCAAGGTGTTAGGGAAGTGGTATTTGGGGCTGGAATTTCATTTCAATGCGTTAGTCATGGTTACAACTCGTATGGGAGCTTTGCCCGGTACTAACTTTACTTCCACTTTATAAGGGGAGGATGAAGTGCCAAAATTTATCCCCCTCCCATGTTTGTCAGGCAATTTTCTTCTCACTTCTTTCCCTCTTTCCTACTCCTGATCCCTTCCCCTTCCCTCCCTTCCCTTCCCCCTCGACCTTGCCTGGGATGCCCAAATCAAACATGGGGCCATCACTTTTGTCCTGCTTGTGGGACTGCCAGTCTTGTTTAGGCCTCTTTTCTACCCTGACTCCTCTTTCTGGCTTAGTCTTGATCTCATTTCCTTCCTCTCTCTCTCTCTCTCATGTTGTTTAGTTGCAGCAGTCCTTGCTTGTCAACTCTCCCTCACACTCCATCTCATTTCTCCCTCTCTCTCATTTTTGATTTGTCAGAGTTTTCCTTCCCAACCGACTTGTCACCATTGGCAATCTCTCTTGCTACAAGGTGGCTGATTTGAGCCCTAATTAGACGGGCTTCACATTAAAAAAAATTGGACTCCGAGTAACAAGATGACTTCTGATATGGTTAAAGAGTGATTTTGTTGGGAGTCAATTGATTTTAAATCTGATTGAAATCATTAGGCATTCAAAAGTTCACAGATGGCATCTCCTGTTTCTGATCTTAATCTTACAAGGAAGATGATGAATTACAAATCTGCCATCATTTGTTTTATTAAACTCAATATCCAATTAGTTATGCCGCTTATTGCCACAACTTAAAGTGAGAAGCAAAAAAAATTAATAATTGTAAGAATATTTGTTAATTCTCCAATTCCGTGCCTACTTAGTAAGTACAGTATCACACAGGATTGAAGTTTATTACCACTTAATCATTAAGCTACTGTCTATATTCATCCATTATGTGAAACTTCGCTCAAACAGTTTGATTTTTATCAGAACTCTTAACCAGGAAGTTGTACCCAAACATGAAGTGCATTGTTCTAGAGAAAGGAGTCGGACTGCCTGGGGAATTATTGAGGAGGTGCGAAACATCACGATGTGGTTTATGGCCATTGTTTTTGGTGATTCCCCTGTATTTATTTTATCCTAACATTTAAATGTTGTATGCAGTACCTGATGCCTTTTGTAGAGCATGAGGAGTACACAATTCCAAGTAAGTGTAGGCTTCATTCTGATAATGACATGTTTCGGGAACAGGAGCAACACAAAATTCATGTGGATACAAATGAGTGGCGCTGTGGATTTTGTAAGAAAAGCTTTTATGCAGAAAAATATCTAGACCAGCATTTTGACAACAGGCATTCCAATTTGGTCAATGATGTATGTTCCTTTAGGTCTCTCCTTATACTTTCTTTACACGCTTGTTTTATTTGATCTTGGAAAGATATAATATCCAGCCTATATGCAAAGAGGGAAATATTTAAACTTGTCATTTAAACGAGAGAAATTCTGATGATTATGCTGTAGAAAGATGCTGCTAGAGTATTTCCATTTAGAAGTGTTATACACCAAAACTTCAAATTGTGGTAAAGGTTGAGGGAATTATATTTAACATCTAATACTCTTGCTGGTTGAGCGCTGTTTTTGTGTCCGAAGCCTGAGCTTTGTGTAACGATATTATCTTTTTTAATTCATCCACTTGAAATATGCACACATTAGGTTTGTCTGTGGTGGCTAGTATACTATCTTAAATGTCCATGCCACGACATTAAGGCCCGGCTTAATGGTAAAACAGAGGTTGGTTTGTGGGAAGTCCTAGGTTCAAGTCCCGGCTCTGCCCTTTGTTTTCCAAAAGGGAAAGAAAAGAAAAGAGCAAAATTCTGAAATTGTGGCAAGGGCTAAGGTAATTATATTATGTGCTAATAATAAGATTTAAAATTAGTTTTTTAAAACATATTTTCTCTCAATAAATAAAGGCAAGAAAAATGCTGAAGAACTTTGGGGTTTGGTATAATATTAGTGAAAAACTTATAACACTGTGATATTTCGTTGAAGAAATATATTATTTATGGTGCAGTCACACACTGAGGTGTTGGTAAGAGAAACTACAGCCAATAATATGATTATGTTGAGTTTATTGTTGACTTTAAACACTATAGGAAATAGTTGGAAGCTTATTGGAAAGATTATATCACCTTAATATAGGAAAAACTACCGAGAAAGTATTCATGTCCAGATGGTTAAACAAGCCTCGAAAGGTATGCCACTGGTAAGGTGAAATGGTTTCAAGAAGGAACTGAAACCCATTAAGGCAGCCTTCTTACCAGGATACAAGGCGGATCTGTTAAGCTTGTACATATTGGCATGGTTTTCCATCATCTAGTGTCTCAAAGGTTGGGTTATAATATGTGGCAAGCACCTATCATCTATCAACCATAAGATTTGTATTAGACCGAATATGTTATACCCTGATAGAAATGATTCCTATGTGTGCCTTACATTATACCACAACCTGTACATAAACATTGTGCATGTCCTATATGCTCTAATTTTCATGACATAGCAGGATATCTGATATTCTATGCTATCTGGTGCATCTGGTAATACTGTAATTTCCATGACTCTTTTTTTCAGTAATAATCATATATCACTGAATGTTGCTGGCGTTAATTATCACAAATCATAGTCTCCATTACATGACACTGTTATATATATTTTTCTGTTTCTACTGCAAGATTTTTTAAAAAAAATAAATTTAACAATACCACTTCTTTAATCCAGAGTCAAGGCCGATGCCTGGCAGATTTATGCGGAGCCCTGCATTGCGACTTGATGATTGAGACTAAGAAGACCAAGAATAAATGCAATCCTGCAGCAGTGGCAAGGAACCGCCATCTTTGCGAGGTTTTCTACAATTTTAGTTTTAAAACTTATTATGTTTATTTTTTCTCCATATTTGGTTAAGACATTTTAAAACGTGACCCAAAATCCAGATGATGTGAGCTTTTCCAGTCAGCTTTAGCACTTGTTCTAGACACTTTCAGCACTAAACATTTCTGATGTAATACATGATAGCAATCACCTTCGAATACAAATAAAAAGGAAAAACTAGGGTTTTACAAGAAGTAAAATAAAAAAAGAGAGATTAGGGTTGGAGAAAGAACCAGATAACTTTGGGCTTCGCACCCCTTACGCCACGGGCTTCACACCCAATCTCAAGAACCCAAGAGCTCTGAAATTTTAACTGAAAAAGTTTTATTTAATCATTGTCTACTTATTCATTGAGTTGAGCCTCTTTATATAGGCTCTTACAAAGTGAACTTCTCGGATATAACCGATGTGATACTAAAAGAAAAATAAACAAAACACATCTCAAAATAAACTAAGCCATAAAAAGGTAACTGACAACTGGCGTGATGTCCTCATCAATTCCCCCGGGGTGGGAGAAACCCGACCCTGTCGAGTGAGGACTTTCCTCACGAAGCATATCAATCGGGCCAAGGTGGTGGTCGTGGCAGCATCACTGGTACGCCGTATTGATACCATGGTGGCGGAGGTGGAACTGGTCTCCGTGACGGGTTGGCTGTGAAAGACGGCAGCTCGATCAAGACATAGAGAGTAGACCAAGGCGCATCATCCCTGCTGAAGACGGAACTAATACCAGGATCCCATGGGCTATCCAACTCGCAAGTAATGGAAGCAATCCTCTTCAGAGCCCTATCGAAATCTTTAGGCCAAGTGTGCAACTTCCTTACAGCCTCAGAGCGACTCATAAACATCACCTTATTATCAACCGCAAATTCCTGCAAAGTACTATATGGGTACGTAGCAAATTTGTGGTTATCATTGTAAATTGCTATCGGTCTAGTGATATCATCAATGTATGCAACAGGAAAATGCAATGTAGTAGTCTCAACTATCTCATTCACGTCATCACTGGTACTATTAGACATGTGAATTTCATCAATAACCAGTGTGTCGGCACCAACTGTTGTGTCTATACTAACAGTCTTGGGAGGAACATGGACTTCCTCAATAACCTTCGAAACATCAACTTCATCACTAAACATAATTCTAACATGTTGACTTTCTGAAGGACACTGATAATCATAATGTTCATATCCCTCACATTTATAACACTTAGCCTTAGCATTGACTAGCGTTTTGAAAGTCAAGTCCAACCTTAATGCAACATCCCCTCTTCAACATTGTCTAAGTCATTGGGGCCATAATCATAGCACGTTTTATATTAGATCGTAAACCCCAAACAAATCTAGTTACAGTCTCAGAATGGTGCTCTCTCACTTCACTACGATGGGTTAAGTCCTTAAATATGACAATGTAATCATGAACGGACATATGACCCTGATGGAGGTTGTGTAGCTGATCTAGGTCCCTATAATGCTGACTAGTCATAATGGCTCAAGCAAACAAGCAGATGCAGTGAAAAATCCTAGAGTCAGGTAAACTAAATGTATGCACTAAACGAACAAAATACCTTAAAGTTTAAGTTCTAAATGCAAAGAAAAATGCATTCCTAAAATGATGAAAAGTGATAAATGCTAATGCAACCACTAGATCGAAGTAAATAACATTTCAACTAACAAATTATAGCAATCCATATAGTAATTACAAGTAATCTAACAGTTAATAATTCAGCTCAAGTTCGGTTATCACCCACAAAGTTCTAGAATAGAAGTAGTATGAAATGAAAGAAAGATGCCTCGAACTGGGCTCAAATCGGAATGGAAAAGAGGCCTCGAAAGTCTGCTCTTTTGTTGCAGGAACAGTACCGGGTCCAAACAGAGGCTTGAAGAGATCAGATTTGCTCAAAAAAAGCTACAAAACTTTACCAGTAACTCCGGGGCTCAGCTACCAACTCACTGTTTCAGACGGAGCTCGATTCGGACTCCGGACGGGCCTGAAACGGGCTTTAGAACAGACGAGTGTTGGGCTTTGGGGGCGCTGAACAGTAACCAAGAGGTTACTGTTCACCGTGAACAGTAATCGGTAATTTTTTCTTTTTCTTTTTTTCTTTTTCTGTTTTTTCCTTCTTTTTTTTTTCTTCTGTTTTTCTGTTTTTCCTTTTTTTTTTCTTCTATTTTTCTATTCTCTCTTTTTTTTGGCAAAGTAGATCTAGATCTAGAGATCTAGATCTAGAATTTGGGGAAGAGAAGAAATTCGAAGGGGGATTGGAACCAAAGCTCTGATACCAAATTGATGTAATACAGGATCGCAATCACCTTCGAATACAAATAAAAAGGAAAAACTAGGGTTTTACAAGAAATAAAATAAAAAAAGAGAGATTAGGGTTGGAGAAAGAACCAGATAACTTTGGGCTTCGCACCCCTTACGCGGGCTTCACACCCCTTACACCACGGGCTTCACACCCAATCTCAAGAACCCAAGAGCTCTGAAATTTTAACTGAAAAAGTTTTATTTAATCATTGTCTACTTATACATTGAGTTGAGCCTTTTTATATAGGCTCTTACAAAGTGAACTTCTCGGATATAACCGATGTGGTACTAAAAGAAAGATAAACAATACACATCTCAAAATAAACTAAGGCATAAAAAGGTAACTGACAACTGGCGTGATGTCCTCATCAATTTCTTGCATTAATTATTACACAGAGCGTCGTGTGATTTGAATCAACTATCACCCCAAATTAGTGGAATCTTGGGATTGACTGTTCTCTGCAGCTTCAGTTCTCCCTTTTGCAAGACGGGGGATGTTAATTCATCTAGAAGCAACAGTAAAGCTTGAAAGGCCTATTTTCCATGACTCTTAAACTGAAAAGCTAAAACGTGAGACCTAAAAACCAAAATTTTATACTATCCAGTAGATGAAAGTTTTTTTTATTTCAAAATTCAGTTTACACTGAAACAGTTCTATACTACCAGAATCAAGTAACCTTACACACACACACACACACAGAGAGAGAGAGAGAGAGATGGGTCATTTAGGAAGGACATGGAGATGAATCTTTCCTATTCAAATTCAATGTTAGGCCATTCAAATTGAAGATCTATTATGTTAGAGTTGATCTGCATTGTTAAGAGTGCTTAAAAATGAAAATTTAAATGCTTTAAATATTTTTTGTTTATTCATCAAGTAGGTGCAAAATGAACGATCAAAATAGTGAGTTGGTTAGTTTAACATCATAAAATATTTGAAATCTAACAAAAATTGTTGTGTGAGGGGTTTTAAATGTTCATATCATGATCAAATGGTCGGATCAAGAATTTGTATGTCTAAAGTCAGATCTAAGTAGTATGCTACTTTTGACTGTCCATTTTATGCCACTTGATGCATAAACAAGAAAATTATAAAATACTTGATTTTTTTAACTACTTTAATATAGATCAACTTCAATAAAGTAGATTTTGTATTTAAATGCCGTGGATTAAATTTGAGTGGGAAGAATTAATGCTCAAATCTTTTCGCCTTTTCGGAAGTAGCGAAGTCTCTTTCTCTCTCTCTATATAAATAAACTTGTGTCATTCTGAGGGATTCGAGGCCGAAACCTTCCCACTCAAATACAACCCTCAACACATTATTTTAAGTAACTAAAAATAAAAAATCATATATTTTGAAATACTTTTTACCTATCCATCAAGTAGGCGCAAAATGGCCGGCTAAAATAGTGAGTTGATTAATTTAACGATGTAGAATATTTAAAATCTTACAAAAATTAGTGTGTGAGGGTTTTTAAATGTTTAGATCATGATGAAATGATCAGATCGAGAACGTGTATGTCTAAAAATGTAGACCTAAGTAATATGCTATTTTCGACCGTCCATTTTGTGCCTACTTGATGGATGGGCAAAAAGTATTCAAAATATATGATTTATTTTTTAGTTACTTGAAATAATTTAGATCAACTTCAAAGAATGGATCTTGAATTTGGATGTCGTAGGGTTGTATTTGAGTGGGAAGGATTCGGCCTTGATTCTTTCCGGAATGACACAAATCTCTCTCTCTCTCTCTCTCTCTCTATATATATATATATATATATATATATATATATATATATATATATATATATATATATATATATATATATAGACTTGTATCCTTTCAAAAGGATTTGATCCCGGATCCTTCCCACTCAAATTCAACCCTCCAACATTCGAATACAAGATCCACTCCGTTAAAGTTGATCTATACTATTTCAAGTATCTATAAACCAAAAATCAAGTGTTTTAAATACTTTTTGCCCATCCATCAAGTAGGGGAAAAACGGACGGCCTAAATAGTGAGTTGGTTAGTTTAACGGTGTAGAACATTTGAAATCTAACAAAAATTAGTTTATAGGGGTTTTTAAATGTTTAGATCATAATGAAATGGCCGGATCGAGAATTTGTATGTCTAAAGACATAGATCTAACCAACTCACTACTTTCGGCCGTCCATTTTGCGTCGCTTGATGGATGGGCAAAAAGTATTTAAAACACTTGATTTTTGGTTTATAGATACTTGAAATAGTATAGATCAACTTCAACGGAGTGGATCATGTGTTCGAATGTTGGAGGGTTGATTTTGAGTGGGAAGGATTCGGGATCAAATCCTTTTGAAAGGATACAAGTCTATCTCTCTCTCTCTCTCTCTCTATATATATATATATATATATATATATATATATATATATATATATATATATATATATATATATATATATTGTGGAGGTTCTGATGAATATTGAAGCATCTTGTGTGACTGTTATAATGAGAACAAACAGTAGATCTTATTAGAAAATCTATAAAAAATGGCAGGGATTGGTTTTTTCACGGGCATTCTCTGACTCCTTAAAATTTCACAAGGGGGAAAATTCAAATCCTATCTTTTGGTAAAAGGATGATCCTTGTTAGCAGATGCTTTTATTATTTCTGTCATCAGTAACTCAGACTTTTTTTAAAAACTTTTAACTCTCAGTCTTCTCTGAGGTAATCTGATGTGGTCACAGTGAACTGCAACTGAATTTCATACACGCTTTCTTATTCTATCATTTACCATTTACCTAACTATCAATCATGTACACAAAAAAAAAAAAAAAAAATGAAAGAGAGCCAATATCATTGATATCCCTTGTTCGTATTTGTCTAATACCACCTCATCTGGCCATGCATAAGTTTGTTGTCAGAGACTTCTGATTACTTGTATTGTCTACCCAGGATAAACAACTGATCATATTACTTATATGGAAGACACCATTTTGTTGCCTGCTAGCATCTTGTTAGTACCTCTTTTAACCTTTCTAATCCATTGATTCTAATGCAGAGCCTTGCAGATAGTTGTTTTCCCATCAACCAAGGCCACTCATCAAGCCGTCTTCATGGTACATTTACTCGGTGCAATTAATTTGAATCCATTTATTGCAAAAACCTATTTTAATTTTCTGTCCTTGCAGACCTTTTTTTGCGTCAGTTTTGTGATGCTCACACATGCGATGGAAGGAAGAAACCCTTCTCTAGAGGCGGCAGGGTAAGGGTATTCCTTTAAACAGCTAGGCCAATTGGTTGCTGTTTGTTCTGCCCTACTAATTTTCTCATGTCAGGAATTGATTTACTTAACAATCCAAAATATTATATTCCATTCCCCAAGTTGAAGTGTGAGAAATAACATGTACTTGAAAGTTGAAACATTGTTATTCTGCTTTTATTATCTTATGTTGACCGTTACTAAACTGTGGAATGCTTATACTGGTGTTAGGTTTCCAATTAGCAATAAATCTTTTCTTGTTTTTAACTTAACTTGCATACCACATACTGCATTCTATTTTTACCCACTGATCTCTGTTTCATCATCTACAGAAGCAATCAAGCATATTTTATCTTGCCTGCTGCATATTGATAGTGCTCCTCCTGCCTATTTTCTATCTTTTGGTTTGGTTGCATCAAAGGTGTGGATCTTTCCCCGTTCCGTGTTAGTTATTCTTGGATTGTGCCTGACACCCTTTTCCCTCTGAAACAGAGAAATGAAAACAGGTATTCAGGAGCTCAAGCGCATCTCCAGAACTAGTCGCAAGAAAAAGCCCTCCTAGTGGTAAGCTCACACTGCCCTACTATAATCTTAAAAAGCATCTTGTCAGAGGCCTTTAAGCTCACAGCCATCTGTTTCCTTGCTTCAGTTTCAGCGTTTTAGTTCAGACGAGCAGCTCTATAGGATGCCGATCGACACAATGCTAGGTCAATGTCAGGTTAATCATGAACTCGTTGGTTGCACTCCTGGAGTTTGATGTCTCGAAAATGATACATACATGCTCTGAGACTCCTTTTGTAACTTAAAGAGATTGATGTCTGTGATGCAATGTATTTGATTTCTAGATTTATAACAGAGAGGTTTTTGGATGTTAATTAAACAAGCACTATGTATGATTGATTGTTTGTACTGTTTGTCTAAAGTTTTTTGCATTTCAGCAACAGCTTTTGTTTTGACAGCTACATAGACTCAGATTTCAGACAATCTGCTAAATACTCACTAAAAATACTTACAACAACAATCCGTTGGCTGGCTAAAATCTACAGCATCCTCAGGGAGATATCACCCCAGATGCAGTGGCGATCAGCTCGTTTGACAGGAGAAAGCCATCCGGATTGCTGAGGTGGACAAATGCAGCTCCTTCCTTCAACGTCTCATCACCACCCAGCCGCGACTCAAAACTCGTCCCCCAGCGATCTTCTCCTCTCTACATCTATGGCAATCGCATGTCCACAATTGCCGAACGTTCCATGGGCCCTGCACGGTTCTAGCGCCAGCGACTTCCCAAACGATCCCCTGAAGCCCGTCACATCTAAACACCTCGCCGTTCTCAGAGAGAGCATGACAACTTCCATAACCATGTCCTTGGCTTCAGCGGTACTCGAAGAACTGGTGCCTACCTCTCCATCTTCTCACTCGAAGACGTAGTCTGTGTAATCCTTCAGCCTCTTCGGCCTTGAGAACCTCACTCCGTCGATGTAGCCGGCAGATCCCATGCGAACCCAAAGAAAGGCTTGTTCTGCCAGTATGTGAGGTTGTGCTTGCATTCGTAGCTGATTTCACATTAGCTACTGATCTCGTAGTGACTGTAACCGACTCCGGCCAGTGTCTCGTGATATTGTAGAATTCTGCGGATTTAGTTTCTGTGGGAAGAGGCAATTCACAGCGACAAAGATCTGTGGTTGAGATTCAACCACGTCGCTGCCGGCTGAGAGTCTCTCTCTCTCTCTCTCTCTCTCTCTCTCTCTCTCTCTCTATATATATATATATATATATATATATATATATATATATATATATATATATATATATATATATATATATATATATATGCACCTCAGCAGCCAGCTGAGAGAGACTCTCTTAGCTGTCACCTCAATATTGTCGCAAACTTACTGCAACATAGTCGTAGTCCACTGTAATATGTTCGCAGTCTTAAAAAATCATATAATTTCAGTGTAATTAGGACTGCGATCATGACAGCAGTTCTCATAAAAACACTGCGACTTAATCACAGTCCTCATATAAAACTGTGATCATAGTACCAGCACCCAAAATTGTGGTTGAAATTCAGTCACGTTTCTCTCTCAGCTGGCTGCTGAGATACAAATTCCTCACACACACACACACACAGAGAGAGAGAGAGAGAGAGAGAGAGAGAGAGAGAGAGAGAGACTTGTGTCATTCCGGAAGGATTCGAGGCCGAATCCTTCCACTCAAATACAACCCTACGACATTCGAATAAAAGATTCATTCCGCTGGAGTTGATTTATATTATTCCAAGTATCTATAAACTAAAAACAAGTATTCTAAATACTTTTTGCCCATGCATCAAGTAGGGGAAAACCGGACGACCTAAATAGTGAGTTGGATAGTTTAACGATGTAGAATATTTGAAGCCTAACAAAAATTGGTTTATAGGGGTTTTTAAAAGTTTAGATCATGATCACCTGGCCGAATCGAGAATTTGTATGTATAAAGACATAGATCTAAGCAGCTCATTACTTTCGGCCGTCCATTTTGCGCCGCTTGATAGATGAGCAAAAAGTATTCAAAATACTAGATTTTTGATTTTTAGTTACTTTAAATAATATAGATCAAGTTCAACAGAGTGAATCGTATATTTGAATGTTGGAAGTTGGTATTTGAGTGGGAAGGATTCAGACTCGAATCCTTCCGGAATGACACAAGTCTATCTCTAGATGAGAAGTCGAAGGAAAGCTCCTCAATCGATGCCGAGGTAATCAAATGCATTCAGGTTCAGATTACATCCCTAACCTAGAGGGATGAGCTGAAGAAAGTGGGGATGACTCGTTCCTACCCGTTGGAATGGGAATCAGTGTCGTACCCCCCCAAAGTTCAAGTCACCTACGTTGCACACGTACGATGCAAGAGCTTACCCAACCAACATATCTATTACTCCCGGTCTCAAACCGGTAATGTAATTAATAATGATGCCATTATAGCTAGACTATTCATCGACACCCTTAAGGGGGTAGCCTTTCATTGGTTTAGGAGCTTGCCCAGCGGTTCCATCAATTCTTGGGTTGACTTGGAAACCCGGTTCCTCTCTCGATTATATGAGGATGACACCAAGGTGACTATAGACAAGTTCCTCTCGACGACCCAGAGATGAGGAGAACCCATTGTGAAATATATTGAGAGATTTCACAACCTTTCTCTTATGTGCTCCGCTGGCATGCCATTGTCTATGCCACTCTAGACCTGTCGGTATAATTTTCTCGACAGAGTGAAAATTTGTATGGGAGCTGTCAAAGCCCATACATGAAAGAAGCTTGTCGAGCAAGCTGAGATAGCCGAGAAATCGGCTAAGAAGTTTGAACCCTCAGTACCCAAGAACAAGTTGTGGGTCAACATCAAGGGGTGTGATGCAGCCCAATCTTTCTAACCAAAAGGGAAGGAAACCATGACCGTTGAGCTATTAGGGGCAGCTCAAGTAAAGTAGAAGAGTGGCACCAATGACAATCAGGAGTTTAAATTCCTGCCAAAGATTTACTCTTTCAAAGATGAGCAGGTGGTGACGATCTTCCACTTACTTCATAGGGGTAATAAGCTCAAATTACGCGAAGTTTGGCGACCTAATAAAGTGGACGTACAAACGATTCCAATTACTGCCTCTTCTACAGAATGGTGCATCATCCCACCAACAAATGCTTTGTCCTCAAAGATAAGATCCAAGCATTGGTAGATGTTGGAGTTCTGACTCTCAAGTCAGAGCAGAAGAAAGTCACTGTTAATATGGTGACTCTGAATTTTGGGACTTTCCCGAAGACGACAATCTAAGATAGATTGACCCCAGTCCCTAAAACCAGACTAGATGTTTTCAACTCAATGGCAGAAAAGCAGAAAGCCAAGGGCCTCATTCCAATGATGATAAAATCTGGAGAGATCATGTGGGTCCATCCAGATATTGTCAAAGATGAGCAATGAAAGTCCAATAAGCCCAAGCCAAAGGTAAGTCGTGTAACATCATCTCCCTCGCAACGGATGATGACGCTATGACTATAGCTTCTTTCAGTGACACAGAAGAGGAGAAGCTTGCCTTAGCAGTACAGCCCGCTACCTCGCAACTAGTAAGCACCAGGTCTGAAAAGCCGTACATGCGATAATAATACCAAGCCCTTGACGAGACACAACAGCTAACGACATCGGAAACAATTGCACCAGTCCAGGCTTTGGTACCACCCCCGCCACTAGACAAAAGGAAGCAAAAGGAAGTCTGATTCGACAAATCATTGAAGAAGCATCCTTCAAAGAGGCTCAACGCTCCTTTTCGTTTTGACATATTGGCACAACTTACCAATATCCCGGCTCGTATTACTCTGTACGAGCTACTTCACCTCTCAAAGGAGACAAGAAAGGCGCTTAGGGATGCACTTGCTGCCTAAAAACCTTTCTAACATAAGTACCGGCAATTCCTATTGATGACGACTGGACTCCGTGACCCCAATGTCATTTGGTGCAACAACAGCTGTCATCCATCACCTTCACTTCTGAGGACATGCTTCTCAAAGATAAAAAGCATGATAAACCTCTATACTACATTGGGTATATTGGTTCTACGTGTATCGAGAGAATTCAAGTCGATCTAAGGTCTGCTCTCAGCATCATCCTGAAGAGGCTTCTCTACTTTCTGGGTATCACACTCAGCAGGCTATCCACCACCACTACAACCATTTATAGCTTCAACGCCGCGAGTAGTTACCCTCTGGGCAAGATTCATCTCTGGTACCAAATTGGAGAATTGAAATCAGAAGTAACGTGCTACGTTATCGACGCCAATACGTCTTACAATCTCTTAGTCGAATGACCGTGGATCCATGCCAACTGGATTGTCCCCTCCACGCTACACCAATGCTTCAAATATATGGGAGATAATGCTGTGGTCCGAATGGTATTCGCTAAAGTACAACCCATTAAAGGGGGTGGGGAACTACTTCACTGACTCTCTCCTCGATCAAGAGGATATCGAGCCACTGAAGAAATTATTACCCGATGACGTCGACAGTGGCAATGAGGCAGACTCAAAATCAGAAGAAAACGTGCTAACTACTATTAATATAGAACCAATTGTAGCATATCTAAATGATTATGATTGTAATTACCCCGCCGAATATGAGGGTGAATGGGTTCTTAATGAGAATATTGCTTTTGATTACTCTTTGTGCCTTGAGGATGTATCTGTCAATGTTAGGTCCTTATATATGCCTTTACCAATCTAAAAAATGGCATGCATGCATATACATGATAATGAAGGGTCTGTCTTCATTGTCCTTCCTTCTAAAAAGGATCAATCACCAATTGTATTCGGCAGAGGAGGGGCTTTAGCCCCGACATCTAAAGAATCAGACGATGACTTAGAACCCCCCATTATTCTTTCATTACACACGATCAACGCACCGCATGATGAAAAGAATAGGGTACGGCTTACATCGCGGAGATGGTTTGAATTTCAGTAAAGGGCGGCGCATACCTTTGCAGCTTTTCGTACTGAAGGAAAACCTCCCAACTATTATGATAGCACATGCAGGGGGTTGGGGTATGTCACCCCGCCCCCCAGTCGGAACTAGAGTCTGACGGATCGCTACCATCGCAATCTTCAGATTAATCTAGCTGGGACTCTGATTGTAGTATTGGGGTAGTCTTCAGAAAGCTCTTCGCCAACATGACATCTATCAGTCAGACGGAGCAAGACGAAGACATCGAGCCATTCGATGCTGATCTGTGGGCTCAACAACTTGATCTTCAATAGGAGAAGCGTTTCGAACAGCGCGAACCTCCAACTGAAGATAAGGTGATCCAAGTTGATGTGGGTGATCAAGCACACCCAGAGCTCATCTCTATAAGCGAAAGCTTATTGCCAATAGAGAAACAAGGCCTTATATCCCTCATACAAGAGTATATTGACGTCTTTGCTTGAGCTATGATGACATGCCTGGCCTCGATCCTTGGGTGGCTATGCATCATCTCAACATCAAACCGGATGCTAAACCGGTTTAGCAAAACAACGACGGTTTTGACCTGACATCATGAAAGCAATCGAAACCAAAGCTCAAAAACTCATCGAATGCGGCTTCATTCAAGAGGAACAATACCCATATTAGGTTGCTAATATTGTCCCTGTACTTAAGAAAAATGAAAAAAATTAGAGTCTGCATCGACTTCCGTGATCTAAACGCAGTTTGTCCTAAGGATAAATTTTTGTTGCCCATTACTGATGTCATGATGACAATACATCTGGCTTCGAAAGGATGTCCTTCATGGTTGGCTTTTCAAGGTACAATTAAATTAAGATGCACCCAAATGATGAGAAGCATACATCATTCATAATGCCATTGGGGGTATACTGTTACACAGTAATGTCGTTCAGATTGAAGAATGAGGGTGCAACTCATCAATGAGTCATGAGCATAATTTTTCGTTATCACCTACAGAAAACAGTGGAATGCTATGTTGATGTATTGCAGTTAAGAGTCACTATAAAAATAACCATCTCGATGACCTGAGAACCGTGCTCAACATCATGTGGGCTAACCAATAAGATGAACCCGACCAAATCATTCTTGGGAGTGTCGAGTGACAAGTTCCTTGGATTCATAGTTACATCCAAAAGAATTCATCTTGACCCTAACAAAGTTGAGGCGATTCAGGGCATACAACCCCCGAAGACCCTCAAAGAGCTCAGAGGTCTGCAAAGAAGACTTGCTTATATCCGAAAATTCATCGCAAATCTCTAGGGCCATTGCCAACCATTTACAAGGCTGATGAAGAAAGGCATCTCCTTCATATGTGAGAAGCTTGCCAAAAAGCGTTCGAAGATATCAAAGAATATCTCATCAAGGCTCCGGTCCTGGTGACTTCTATTTCGGGAAAACTATTCCTGCTCTATGTACGAGCTATGTACCACTCTTTGGACGCTTTTCTAGCACAGAAGAATGATGAAGGATGCAAACATGCCATCTACTACTTGATCGGGACTGAATCTCGATATAACCCTGTCAAGAATGAGTGTCTAGTTCTCGTCTTCGCTGTTCAGATGACATGACATTATTTGGTTGGCCAAACCATACATGTTGTTTCGAGAGTCAATTCCCTGCGCATTCTCATGACGAAACCGGGGTCCTTGAACTCTAGGCTAGCTAATTGGGCCATTTTATTGTCCCAATACGATATGACCGTCGTACCCCAGAAAGGAGTCAAAGGGCAAGCTCTCGTAGATTTTCTGGCAGCCCACCCAGTTTTGGAAACATTGAAACTACACATGGACATTCCAGACGAGGTCATCGAAGCCAATATAACCTCAGAAGATGATGTATAGCATATGTTCTTTGACAGTGCATCAAGAACATCCTCTACTGGCAAGATCATTGCCGGAGTGGGGGTGGTATTCGTCTCGCCTGAGAATCATGTTCTTTCTCGTGCATTTTCATTAACAGAGCCCTGCTATAATAATGCGGCTGAGTATAATGCTTTACTTATTGACCTCCAACTCATTCAACAAATGGGAGTACAGTACCTTGAAGCTTATGGTGACTCCAAATTGATTGTCAACCAAGTCAAAGGAGAGTATAAGGTCCGTCATGAAAACCTGATACCTTATCACCATGTAACCATCAAGTTAGCCAACTCGTTTGACGGCTTCTACATAACCATGTGTCTCACCTCCTGAATACATTGGCAGATGCTTTAGCTGCACTCTCAACTATATTGGCCTTGCCAGCAAATACCACTTATCGTCTTAAGGTGCCTACTCGTCACCTCTTCTATTCGAAGTACGACTTAGAGGTTAGCGAAATTCATATAATCTCGACAAACTTTTAACCGATGGACTGGTGATTCTCGATCATCGACTATGCTTTACACGACATATTGCCTGATGATCCCAAGGAAGCAGCTTCTATTCAACAAAGATCTACTCGATTCAACTATGATACAGTAGTGATGACACTGTACCGCTATTCGTACGATGGTATACTTTTTTGTTGTTTATCCAATTTGAAAGCACAAGAAGTACTTAAAGTGGCCCATGATGGCATATATGGAGCTCACCAATCAGGCCCAAAGCTTAAGGACTGACTGCACCGACTTGGCTATTATTGGCCAACCATGATCGCTGACGTAGGTGAATATGCAAGAAGGTGTAAGGCCTGTCAAATTTATGTTGATTTCATACACCAGCCCGCGGAGCTCCTCCACCCCACAGTTGCTTCATGGCTGTTCGAAGCATGGGAAATAGACGTTATAGGACCCATCAGTCCTCTGTCGATAAAAGCTCATCAGTTTATCCTTACGATAACCAATTACTCCTCAAAGTAGGCGAAACTGCCCCGCTCACTGAAGTTAAAGCCACCAATGTGATCAACTTCATCAAACACCATGTCACCCACAGATTTGGTATCCCCAGACGGATCATTCATGACAATAGTTCCCAATTTGTAAGCCAATCGTTCTATCAGTTCTGCGACAGGTACCGGATTCAGAATATGGTTTCAACTGCTTACAACTCCGCCGCCAACGGGTTAGCAGAGGCATTCAATAAGACGATAATCAAACTCCTCAAAAAATTTACCTCTTTAAGCAAACGAGATTGGAACGAGAAGCTCAGTGAAAGTCTTTGGGCTTATAAAATGACAGTCCGAACACCTACAGACAATATGCCTTTTCCCTCTAGTTTACGGGTGTGAAACATCCATACCTTAGAGATATAAATGTCGTCACTTCACGTTGCTTTAGCAACCAAGATGACGGAAGGAGATAATGACCTATTACGTCTCCAAGAGCTGGAAACGCTAGACGAGAAGTGACTACAAGCTCAACAACGTATTGAGTTATACCAAGCTCGAATCTTGAAGGCATTCAACAAAAAGATCAAGGAGAGTGTCTTTCAGATAGGAGATTTGGTCTTAACTGTCAGGCGATATATGGTCATGACACACAAGATCAAGGACAAATTCTAACCTAAATGAGTGGGACCCTTCATGGTAGAGACAGTCTACTCGAACGGAGCATACCGGCTAGCGAATCTAAATGAAGACACGCTCATGATGCTGATTAATGGCAAGTTCTTAAAAAAGTACTATCCTTGATCACGTTAACACTATACCTTTGATCAAGAAAGTACTTTACATGACCATATTAACATTAAACCTCTGGACATTTAGATGAACTTGCCTAACTGTTTCTTCTATAAGAAGTCCTTATCCTCGAGCAGATTCAATTTCATCTCCGCTCCTCCTGGGATTCTGGTTGACATCAAGCTATTATGATACAGGATGTTAACATCAAAGCGAAGGCAAAGGAAAAGTTTTCAGTTTTAGTCTTGTCATTCTTCTTATTTTGAAGTCAAGCATGCTTAAACGATAATTTTTAAGTGCTCTTCTTCCTGATCATTCTTTTTTGATCCAAAAAGATGGCGACTATTTAATGTGTAATTATGGCATGTCTCTAATCATCTCTCTGCCTCTATCATTCGGCGAATCATGATTAAGTCTCGTGACGAACTCGATCGAGCCGAGTTCATTGAAGAAGGTTCGTGACGCATCTCAGCAGAACCTTTCCACTATCTTCACATTCATATCTGGATTCGGTGATCAGCTGCAAGCCTGAGTGTTAGTCATGGTGAACATAAAATGAAGCTTTACAAGCAATTTCAACTTAATCGATAAGTTTTTCGAAAAGCTTGTGTTCCATGTCTCAACATAACAACCGACCGAGAATAAGAATCCCAATTAAAGTGACACTTCACCAGGAATTTTGACCTGCTCAATAAATTTCCCACGTAGTTTAACTCTTTAATCCCCAACGAGATTATAGAGGTCACCCGTGGAACACAGAAAAATTCACTTCAAATGGCATGATTCGAAGCCTCCGGTGAGTAAAGCTAGAGAAAAATATTGGCTTCTAAGCCTAATATAAAATCCTCGATAACTCATTATGTTGAGGAAAATAGCATGGTTAGCCCAACTCAAACGGTAGTTGATAAAGGCACACCAAATTCATTGATAACTGAGGGTTTGCTAAAAATCATAAGGGATCTGATCCCATTTGATTCCTCCATAATTCTTTAGCAATTCCCTTTCATGAAATGGTGAATCCACAAAATAAATAAGTCATGTTAAAGTTTTCACCTATGACTTTTTTTTTATTTTAGGAGTATTATCTGCTATTCCCCAGCAGGATTGTGTTGATCCCTAAAACAAGTTTTAGGAGCACTCTCCTATTCCCCCGACGAAATTCTCTAGTAATATTCATATATTTTGTAGAGAACGATATATTCCACCAAAGTTCTTTGCCAATTTCCCTCCATGGAATGGTAAAACTACATCAAACTCTAATCATTTTCCTAGCAAAATGAGACTACAGATCAAGCCTATCATGTTAAAATTAAACCTCTAACAGTAAAACCTTTGAATTCCCCGCAGATCCTGCTAATATCCCCAACGGATTAGAACTCCACCTGTCATTCTTCTCTATAGAATGGTAGGTCCATTTAAATTATTGTTAATAGCACAATAACCCTTGTTAAGTTAACATCAAACCTCTGACAAGTCACTAAGGTGAATCCCCAAGCGGAGAATTTGTCACGATCACTTCGGGCAAAATCTGTTTTTGAAATTCCCAACAAGGACTTTGCATCCTATCTCCCCCAGCTTGATTGTCACGTCAACATTATATCTCTGACAATTCTTTAAAGTGTGGTATCCTTTTTACTCCCCAATGAGTTTTTAATATATTCCCCTCGGAGTCTTTTCAGTCCCCAGTGGACTCTTTGGTTGTCAAGTTAATACTTCGTTAATACTTACCTTTGACAATTCTTTAAAGTATTTCCCCACGAAATCTGTAGAAATGCTAATTCTTTTTTAACTCCCCAATGAGTTTTTAATAGATTTCCCTCGGAGTCTTTTCAGTCCCTGGTGGATTCTTTGGTTGTTAAGTTAACATTATATCTCTGACAATTTCTTCCAAAACTCCTCCAAGGAAACGTTAAATTTTTCACGGAGTATCAAATCACGTTTCCCAGTGGAATAACTCATTTTGTCATCATGTCCAGTCAATCACCTCTGGATGGCAAGACTCTAAGCTTGGTGGCTTCTCAATCGATTATGTCCATGTTACCTGTGAACCGACAGATAGCCAAGTCTTATCTTCTAGTCCAGTAAGGATTACCCTTTTGTCTTTATGTCCAGTTTGCCGTCTCTGAATGACAGGGCTCTGAGTCTGATATTTTTGAGTCAGTTATGTCCATTTTATCACCTCTAAACCGACGGGTACCCAGATCTCTTCCCCTCTATGGTCTGCAAACTATTATGTCCAGTTCACCACCTCTGAACAGACGAGTTCAAAACCTTGCGAGCTTGGTGCCTCATAGTCGGTTATGTCTAGTTCATTATCTCTGAACTGACAAGTGCCCAAGTCTAATTCACCTTGCAGTCCACAGTGGGCTAGCTGCTAAGTTAATACGACTATCTCTGACAACGGATTCAGAATTTAGTATGTCATAGTCTATCATGTACAGTTTATCACCTCTGAATAGACGGGTCCTAAAATCAGATTCACCTTTCTTTTATCATTTTGTCCAGTTCGCCACCTCTGAATGATAAAAATCTGAGCTTGGTGGTTTTTCAATTGATCATGTCAGTTCATCACCTCTGAACAGACAGATAGCCAAGTTTCGCCTTTTCGTTTACTGTTATGTCTAGTTTATCACCTCTAAATAGTAAACATCCCGAGTTTGATATTCTGTAATCAGTTATGTTCAGTCCATCACCTCTGAACTGATGATTACCCAATCTCAACCTTTCTTTTGTCGTTATGTCCAGTTCATCACCTCTGAATGACAAACTTTCGAGCTTGGTGGCTTCTTAATCGATCATGTCCAGTCCATCACCTCTGAACTGACAGATAGCCAAGACTCATCTTTTTCCCATCATATCCAGTTTATCACCTCTGAATGATAAAACTCTGAATTCGGGTGTTTCTTAATTGGTCATGTCCCATCCAATACCTCTGAACCAACCGATATCCGGATTTCATCTCCCAATTCCTTGTAGACTTCCCTTTGTCATTATATCCAGTTCATCACATCTAAATAATAAATACTCCAAGTTTGGTAATTCTCAATCGGTCATATCCAGTCTATCACCTCTGAACTGACGAATATCCAATCTCACAAATTTGGTCGTTATGTCCAATTTACCACCTCTGAATGATAAAATATTGGGTCTGATAATTTCTTACTTGTCACGTTCAGTCAGTCACCTCTGAACAGACAGATTATTAGACCTACCCTTCTTTTATTCCCAGTGGATTCTCTCTCTCCTAGTCTAATTCTATCATATTCAAGATTAGTCTTGATTTTGATTTTAATTCCTTTGAGAATTTTACTTGGTGAAACTTCACCTTTCTTTAAGTTCTTTCTGAAGAACCTACATGTTAAAGTTTTTCTCATATGAAGAACTTAAAAGCAAACATGTTAAAGTTTTTCTCATGCAGAAAACTTAAAGAGCAAAGAGGAAAAAAGGACACCAGACAAGTCTTTGATTAAAAAGCCAATTTTATTCATTGACAAAAAAAGAGTACAATAAAAGAAGATACAAAGATGTGACATCAAGATTGTCTCTCATACAATTTAATTTTTACTTCAAAAGTAGGTGACTCATTACTCTACATCCAGAATAGTAGATCTACTTTCGCTCCTTTTTGAGAACAATGGCGTTTCTCAAAGTCGAAATGCAGTAGGACATTCTGTTCCACCTGACTAACTAGACACGAAAGGCCTTCCCCTGCACAAGGCCATATTCCTTCGCTTAATGAAAGATTTTGCTACTAGAAAGTCATTCAATAAGTATAGGTTCTTCATTGCTGTCACTTTCTTGAACAATATTGGTGAAGGGAGGATCCGAGACCTAACTGGCGACATCCTCTTTCCTGTGACTTTCAAATGTCCTGTGCAGAAATCTTGCAAAGACAAGATATTGGTGGAAGCTATGACAGTTCTCCATATACATTGAGCTCAGTAGCACAAGTCTGCAACCAAGTGGGCCATCTTGGATAAGCAACTGTCGGCTGACGCCTAGTGTAGCAATTCTAAATACAAGATTTAGCCTCCTGATTATGGTCCTATCATCATCCCTGAACACGGTCGTGAAAATGATGCTGCAAAATGTATGTTGGTCCCCGACTAGATTTAGTGCCTTCAGCTCCAGTGTGCTCTTCCTATTGATAACTGAAACCTGGATTTGAAAATGGAGATGCATACTCCCGTCCACCCTTGTCACGAAGTCGAAGAGATTGCCCAATGGATCAGAAGCGTAATGCACTATAAAATAAAGAAGAGTAAATGTGTTAACCTTGAATAAAAGGGAAAGTGCTAAGTCAACTTCGCTCCCTGAGTGAAACTAATCTAGATTCAGCTTCGCTCCTCAAGTAAAGCTAACTTCGCTCTGAGATTAAGCTTTGCACTACATAGAGGTAAAGTGCTAAAAGCCCCAAAGGGCTACCTTCACTTGGGGGCTTAAAAGGCACTTGTGCCTTGAGAATTCAAAAATTATCATCAAAAGTTCTCGATTAAAGCTTCACTTTGAAGCTTAACTTCGCATTCTGTCACTTGACAGAATGAAGAAAGCCCTAAGTGACAGAATGCAGAAAGCCCAAGGGCTATCTTCGCATGTAAGTTCTAGAGGCAACGCAACTCCGCTGTGAAGCTCACCTTCACATTTTGTCACTTGACAGAATATAAAAAATCCTAAGGGTTAGCTTTGTCCGAAAGCTTTCATAGAAACTTCTCAATTTTCTATGCCATAAAGCAACATTAAAGAAAATCAAGTCCCTAAGAATGGATGAGGCTGAAGCTAAGGAATTGATTCCCTAAGATCACCATTTTCGGGTCGATCTCAACCAAGTTAAATGAGAGATTAACCAAAATTGGAGTGAAGGAACAGATTAAAAATCTCCAAGGGTGAAAATCCTACTGATTATGGACCATTTAATGGATGAGGGCATAGCCTCTGTCACTATGGAAGTGGCAACCTCACTATCTGAGCATCACTGGCGCCGCTTGCGCACCATGGGGTCACGAAGAAGATGAGTGAAGGAGAGGAAGAGACCTTTCTCTCTAAGAGTCCTTCTGGGGAAAAAAGCTCTCCAAAAATCTTAAAAGAATGACTCTTCAAGTGTTCAACTAATGGGCTTTTATAGGCAGCCTTGCGCCTCATTTTCACTGCCTCAAAAGAAGGGCCAGCTTTAATTCTAAACAAATTGAAATAACAGTTCTGGAGGGAAGGACCCTAAGGACAAAATGGCTTAACTTCGCTCAAACGCGAAATTGAACTTCACATAAAGCCTTGTTTTAGCTCTCATTGGCTAATTTTGCATGGAAGTTCAAGTGGCAACACGGCTCCATTGCCAAGCTCACCTTTGCATTATGTCACTTGACATAATGCAAAAATTCAAAGGGCTGGCTTCTCCTGAAAGCTTCTCAAAGAAACTCTTCAGTTTCTGAGTTTGATCGGCAAAATGAAAGGGGAGTAAATCCCCTAAAATTTGATTCAAATCAATTTTAAGGGAGTCGGACTCCCTGAGATGGTCAAATTCAGATCGGTCTTGAAATATTCATCGCGGATTAGCTGACATTGGCTTTGAAACAGATCTAAAAAAAATCTTTGAAAGACAAAATCCCTACTGGGGATGGGTCGCTCGACCATCGGAGAAGGCAGCGCCGCCGCTTCGAAGTTGCAACCTTCTTACCAGGGCATTGTTTGGGTGCCATCGAAGGTCATGAGAAGCTCTCAGAGTTCGAAAATGAAGAAGATGAAGAGATCTAATCTCTGAAAGTTCCGAAAAAGCTCGAGAGGGAAGATAAATTGTCTTCTCTAAAAAATCAGCCAAGTTTTGCTTTTATAGACTTCAGCTTCACCGAGTCTTTAACTTCGCCTCCTCAAAAGGAGCGCAAGGCTGTCGAGTCAAATTAAATGACTAAACGACAGATGAAAAACTAGACAATGAAGTTATTTTAACTTCGCTCAGATGTGAACCTAAGCTTCGCATGAAGCCTTACCTTAGCTATGCCGTGAGCTCATTATTACCTTCGCCAAAAAGTTGTCTAGCTCCGCTTAGAGATTATCTTTGTTAGCCTGGCTGTAGGCTTACTTCTGCTGTCACATAAAGCTAACTCATAGCTCCACTGAGAGCTTATTCTTAACTTCACTTGAAGCTTTATCCTAGCTCCGCCGAGAGCTCATCTATTAGTTGTGGGCTCATTTCTTAGAAAATTCCTAGGTTAAAATCAATCTGATTATCTAATTCAGTGCACGGTTGCACCCATTAGGCTTGCTTGACCTAAGCAACTTGAGTCTCAGGCTTCAAGTTCAAAGTATTTTGGAATCTGTACCAATTCATTGCAGACTCATGAAAACTTTGAAGGGATTTTGTTGACACTCCGAAAGGACAAACTTCCAGACATCACTTCGACCGGTCCGAACGATGTCTAACTTATTGACACTTCCAAAAGACGAGTCACAGACAGGCTGAAGACCTGACCATTCTTGATGGACTAGGTGATGATTTGAACTACACTGATCCAGTGAAGCAGACAGTGAGCCAATTGTTGTACTCTGAAGAAAATGCAGGAAACTAACTCCTAACTTCGTTGTAAGCTATATTTTTGAGCTTCGCCTGAGGCTCTTTATAGCTCAGTTGGGAGCTATCTTCTAGCTCCGCTGAAAGCTCGTTTATAAACTTCACTACAAGCTTTGCATAGCTCTGTTAAGAGCTATGTGCCAGCCTCGCGGCTAGCTTAGTAGCTCCGTTATGAGCTTAGCTTCGCATGAAACTCTTTTCTTAGCTTCACAGTGAGTTAGCTCCATCACGAGCTTATATGGTCACTTTTTTACCATTTAAATCTCAGCACGAGATTAATGTTATCATTATCACATATTTGACAGTTATTTACCTTGATCCAATCACTCCTCAATGAGTTGGAGAGGATCAAGGTAAATCTCCTAATTAGTGGAGAGAATCAAGGGATTGTTACAACAAATCCGAAGCCAGCTGGCTATGTAACTCCGCGCAGGGGTCTCTAACTTCGCTCCAGTTACGATTAGCTTCACCGCGAAGCTATTATGGCTTCAGGAGCGAAGCTAGATCAGATTGACCAAATCAATCTGCTGATTTTTAGGAGGGATTGTTACACCATATAATGCCTATAAATAGCCCATTGTTAGTAGGTTAAGGGCTGGAGATTTGGAAGAAGAGGCTAAGGGCAAGATTTTTTCCATCAAGAAGCTGAAGTGAAGAATCTCTAGCTTCCAAGCTCTTTAAGAGAACCTTCCTTCTCTCTATCAGGTTGCTAATACCTTAACGATCTTCCTCCTCTCAAAGTATTTTTGGAATCAGGTGAGAAGAAAACCCAAAAGCAGAAGAGTTGAAGACTCAAACACTTACATCGTCAATGGAACAAAGTGATCATGCGCTGACCAGACTTCCACTGGTGTACTTCCCCAGATTCTCTAGAACAGAGTACTTATAAATTTTACTTTTTTTACTTGTAATTCTCTTCGACTTTTATAAGTTTTTTCACAACTCAATTTTAATAGAAAGCAACCCTTGCACACAAAAACAAAGAAGAAAAAATTTAACCGTTAGGTAAACTTAAAGAAAAACTCAACATCCCTCCCTAGCAATGGTGTCAAATTTTGATTAAGTTTGAACCTGCACAAAAAAATTCAGAGTTTAGAAACATACTAGGTTCTCAATGCTACCGCTATAGCAAGTGGATATACGGTTGTGATTCACAAGGAGAGACTTGCGTGGAAGCGTGTTGATAAGTTTTTTTAGCTACTAAAATTGGTTAAAAGTTCTTATATTTTTTTACAAAGAAAAGGAAAATTATATCTATGTTAATTTAGAGAAGAGTGGAAGATAGAAGAAGATAGGGATTGTGTTGGTGTTGTTGTAAAAGAAAAGAAAAACTAAGTTAAAAAGAAAGAATCAAAATGGAAAAGAAAGAGTTTTTTTTGAAATGGGATTCTAAACTAAGAAATTAAAATAAATAAAAAAACTAAAATACTTACCTATTCGATGCTTGCTTTCCTTGGATCCGTTGCAATGATTTATCTTGGCTTGAAGGTGATCAAAATATGACATATAGGATCTTCTCTATTCCCATTCTAAACTATGAAATAAAGATGAAAGCTTAAATTAATTTAGAAATTGGTATTCATTACCATAAGCCATCAATGGTATTTGTAAGGGCAAGGCAGTTTCGATGCCATCAGAGTCATTTGGATTTACAAGTACATCAGAGGAAAGTAGAAGAAAAAAATGAAGAAAAAGAATGCAACTCTAGATTCAATCAAGTAAAAATAAAAAAAAGAAAAATACTTACACTGGTGTCACTCTCAGTATAAGCTTCACTCTTATTCTCTCATGAAACTATTCTTTCCTCTAAGTTAAATAAATAAATCTGAAAATTACATTAAAAGAAAAATTAAAACCTAAGTTAAAACTAAAGCAAAACCTAGTTTAAGCTCTCTCTGTTAGAGTGGAGCCCATTTGCCTTCAGAATTTGCAGTATTTATAGGATAAAAGGAGTGCCAAAGGGTGGTGAAGAGATGAGCTCAATTGCTGGCCCAACAACCAATATCCTTATCCCTATTATTCCTTTGTATACTGATAAATTTATCTCTGGACTTCTAAATTTAGGATTATATTTATTGATTTCTCAAGTAAGGATAATAAATTCAAATAAATCTAATTTAGTTAGAATAGATTTGATAATAACCACTCTGTTATCCGATGTTTTCTGATAAGATTTGTCTCTGGACTTCTGAATTTGGGATTATCTTCGTTGATCTTCAAGTTAACCAAATGGATCTTCAAAAATCCAGTTTTAACTGATTTTATCTGGTGTTATCTTCTCTGATTTACTCCAGTCTTTGGATAGAATTACTTTTAAACCTCTGAATTTGAGTTGATTTTCATTGATTTGCTTGAGCTTTTAAAACACCAGATTTTATTGGATAAACTTGTCCATTTTTCCTCTTTCTCAATTAATTACCGTGCATACCATTAGGTATTAAAATGAATTAAATAGTAGAGTTTTATTACAAAATAAATGTAGAATTGGGACACATGTGACACTAAATATGCAATGTACATGTACAATCAACGTGGTCATATAGAGTACTTCTTTGATCAAAGGTATGGTGTTAACATGATCAGGGATAGTACTTGTTCAAGAACTTACAATTAATCGATATCATAAGTGTGTCGCTATTTGGATTTTCTAGGCGGTAAACTCCATTCGAGTAGACTGTTTCTACCATAAGGGTCCTTCCTACTTAGGTTGGAATTTGCCTTTAGTCTTATGTGTCATGACTATAGGTCACCTGACAGCTAAGAGTAAATCTCTTTTCTGAAAGACTCTCTCTTTGATCTTTTTGTTGAAGGCCTTCGAGATTCGAGCTTGGTACAACTCGATCCGCTGTTGAGTTTGCAGTTGCTTCTCATCTAATACTTTCAGCTCTTGGAGACGTAATCGATTATTATCTTCATCTACCGTCTTGGTTGCCGAGCAACACAAAGTGACGTCATTTGTATCTCTAGAGGTCTGACTGCTTCACACCCGTAAACTAGAGAAAAAGGCGTATTGCCTTTAGAAGTTTGGACCGTCATCCGGTAGGCCTAAAGATATTCACTGAGCTTCTCGTTCCAATCTTACATACTTAAAGAGATGAACTTTTTGAGGAGCTTGATGATTGTCTTATTGAATGCCTCTGCTTACCCGTTGGCAGCAGGGTTATAAGTAATTGAAGCCATATTCTGAATTCGGTACATATTGCAAAACTGATGGAATGATTGGCTTACAAACTAGGGACCATTGTCGTAATGATCCATCTGGGGACACCAAATCGATAGATGACATGGTGTTTGATTAACTTGATCACATTAAAAGTTTTAACTTCAGTGAGCGGTGCCGCTTCCGCCTACTTAAAGAAGTAATCGGTTATCACAAGGATGAACCGATGACCATTTGCCGACGGAGGACTGATAAGTCCTATAACATCAATTTCCCATACTTCAAACGGCCATGAAGCGACTGTGGGGTGGAGTAGCTCCAAGGGTTTGTGTATGAAATCTGCATGGATTTAACAGACCTTACACTTTTTTTGCATATTCAATTGTGTCTGCGATTATAGTTGGCCAATAATAGACGAGTCAGTGCAGCCGGTCCTTGAGCTTTGGACCTAATTGATGAGCTCCATATATGCCATCGTGGGCCTCTTTAAATACTTCTCACGCTTTCAAATCAGATAGACAACGAAGAAGTATATTGTCGTATTAGCGATGGTACAACATCTTTACCACTACATCATAATAGATCCGAGTAGATCCTCATCGAACGGAAGTCTACTCCTAGCAAGCTAGCCTTGCCCCAAAAGGCTAAGGCACAACTTCGTCTGTAAGGCAAGCTAACCTTGCCCCAAAAGGTTAAGGCATAGCTACACCTATAAGGCAAGCTAGCTTCGTCCCAAAAGGCTAAGGCATAGCTTCACCTGCAAGCAAAGCTAGCCTCACCCCAAAAGGCTAAGGCATATCTTCACCTATAAGGCAAGCTAGCCTCGCCCCAAAAGGTTAAGGTGCATCTCTGCCTGTATGGCGAGCTAGCCTCGCCTCAAAAGGCTAAGGCATAGGCTCGCCTGAGACTTGACTTCGCCTGAGAGCTGTCAAATAGACTAACAAGTCTTAGTTTCGCCTAAAAGCTTGAAGAATATCTTCGTCTAGAAGCTTGAAGAATAGCTTCCTCTTGAAGCTTGAAGAAGAAACCTTTGGTTTCTAATTTTGCTATGCGAAGTTAAAGGGAAGCTCAATCCCTAAAAGAGACCATAGAAAGCCAAAATCGAGGGAGATAAACTCTTTAAGATTACCAATTATAGGTGAGTCTTACCAAATCGACAATGAGATAGCCAAGATTGACAGAAAGAGATCAAAAATCTCTAAAATTGGTCAAGTCCTACCATCTATTGGTCGTTTAATGGCCGGAGGAGCAGTATCCACCGCCTTAGAGGTGTCAACTTCTTTGCTTGGACGTTGGTCGGACACCATGAGATCTTGGTTGAAGAGGTGTGAAGGGTGAAAACACTCGATTTCTATTCAAACACGAAGAAGAGGGAAAAGATTCTTCTTAGCCTCGCCCAAAGATAAAAAGAGAAAGTGATTTCTCTGAAGGACTGTAAAAGTCCTATTTATAGGACCCACGGCCTAGCTTCGCAGCTGCCGCTTCAATTCTGAAGCACAACCGAAGCTAAAACACTTAAGTGCTTCATCTGGAAAAAGAGGCAACCCTCGCTTCAAGCTCAGGCGAAACTAAACACTAAAAGTTTTTAACAACGAAGCTAGCAGTTTAGCTTCATTTTGCAGGTGAAGTTAGCCTAGAGAAGTTTCAGCAGCGAGGCTATTCAGCCATGAGGCGAATCTAGAATCCAACTAGCTTCGCTTACCATTGCCTCACCACGAAGGCAAAGCTAGAACAACATTTTTGTGGCCTTTTCTTCAACAATCAAAACAATATACCTCGTATATGTTTTCAAAGTATTTTAAGATTTGAACCATCCCGTTACAGATTTACGAAAACTTTAAAAGGGTTTTGTTGACACCCTAAAAAAACAAACTCTCAGATAGCATTTTAACCGGTCCGAACGATGCCTAAACTTGTCGAATTTACAAAAGACGAGTTACGACAAGCTGACGACCAATTTCTATCCATCGACAAAGTAATGACTCGAACCTTACTGATTTATAAAGCAGACAGTAAGCCCAGTATTGTCTTTGAAGCGGCCTAAACAGGCCTATGAGACTAAGTCAGTTCAACATTTAGCCTCACATAACCTAAAGGGATAACTTCATTTGAAGATTTACAACCTTATTAAAAGGCTAAGTTTCTATCTTCGCACGAAACTCTTCAGAACTTCTCAAAAAGCTAACTTGTAGTTTCGCCTGAAGTTAATTCTACCTTCGCAAGAAAATAACTCTAGCTTCGTCTGAAGCATACCCAGCTTCGCCTGAAGCTAATTCTATCTTCGTCTAAAGCATATTTCAGCTTCGCCTGAAGCATTGTAATAACTTCGCCCAAATCTTTACTCAGCCTTGCTAGAGGGCTTTTCGGGTTTGTAATTGACCAATTATTAACCCCACCACTTTCGTGAGATTAATGCCACTTTAAGCGGGCAGTTACACCCGCCCACTTCGTCCCACATTAAGTGAAGACAGTTGGGTCAAACGGCTATAGATAGTTTTGCGCGAACCTGTCTAGCTTCGCACAAGGCCTGTATTTAGCTTCGCATGAAGCTTTATAGTGCCGCACGAGCTCACAACAGTCTTGGGCGTGAGGCTAGCATACTGCTGCCAGTCTTGCTAAATTTCAGGAGCAGTTACGCCCCTGGGAGCCTATAAATAGCTCATTATTGGATGAGCTCAGGGCTGAAGATTGGACAAAAAAAATTAGACTGAGCTTCTTAGGTAGAATTTTTTGGGGGGGGGGGGGCAAATCAGGAGATTATTCTCTAAGCTTCCAAGTTTTCAGAAACTTAGTTCTCTAATTTCAGGGTGCTAATTCCCTATGATCTTCCACTCTCAAGGAATTTTCGAAATCAGGCGAGAAGAAAATCCCTAAGACTCGATTGCTCCCATCGTCAATGGAACAAAGTGATCGCGTGCTGATCAGATTTCTACTAGCACACTTTCTTAGAAATTTCAGAAGAATATTCTTGTACTTTTTCCTTATAAAATTACTTGTAATTTTCTACAATTTTGTAAGTGTTTCCCTTTGCAAATCAATGAAAACAATCGCCAGTAGAAAGTAGCAAAACCATAAAACTCCTCACTGTTGACACTTTAAAAAGACAAGATTCCTGACTGGCCTGAACAATGTCTAAACTTGTTGACATTTACAAAAGACAAGTGGCAGACAAGCTGATGAACAGTTTTTATCCATCTCCGAGAGACAAATCAGCGACTTGGACTCTGCTGATCCAATGAAGCAGACAGTGAGCCCAGATTGTCTTTGAAGGGATCTAAGCAGGTCTAAGATGCTAGGTTAGCTCAACACTTAGCATCACATGAGCCCGAAGGGATAGCCTCACCTGAGAGGCTAAGTTTTTTCAACTTCGCCTTGAAGCCATTCAAAGCTCTATCAGGGAGCTAACTTACAGCTTCGCCTGAAGTGTTCAGTTAACTCCGCGGAGAGTTAGCTTCACTCGAAGCCACACGCAACTGCGCAGAAGGATGGTCGGTAGCTTCGCCATAGATGTTTATCCAGCTCCACTGAAGAGCTTTCTTCTGACTTCGCCAGATGCTCCTTTCAGCTCCGCTGCGAGCTCGACGCGGCAGCTCCGCTGCGGGTCTTTTTTGGTCACCTTTGACCAATTAAATTTTCAGATGAGATCAAATCTATTCAAGATCAAATCTAATCGAGATCAAATTTGAGATCAAATTTGATAGTTGTTTATCATAATCTCTTGACTCTCCTAAAACAAGTAAGAAGTGTTGGCCCGAAGGCCCATCACTCTAGTTTTGATGATGATCAACTCATGTAGTTATAGTACTAATGATCTTGTGTTTAATTAGTGACAGATTTATGATCAAGATCTTAGTAGGTGCATAGCTTCAACAAAGGATTTAAAGTCAAGTTTTGGAGCTAGCACAGTGTTTGGACCAAGTCAAGAAGGTTTCAAGTGAAGACTTCAAGAAGATGAAGACTTGAATCTAGGTTTGTTTTTAGAAGATTTTGTTTTAGTAAAATGTAAAGCATAGAGTAGTTGGTAGATTGCTCAAGTATATATACACACACACACTCTTGATAGATATGTTTTCATAAAAGAATTTTAGTTTTAGAAAAAGACTTTTCATTTTGAAAAATATCATTTTGGTTAAAACATATAACTTTGGTTTTTGGAATTTTCTTGTATACATATCTTTTAACCAAAACCAAGTTTAGAGCTTAATGTCAAAAACATAGATATTTCACCATGTTTGTGTAGTGGATCATACCCATACACCCTATGCTTTCAAAGTTGTTTAAATATCTTGTTTTTGTATTTGGAGATGTTTTGGAAAAACAAAATTTTTGAAAATACTGTTTTCATTTGAGCCAATATTTCCAGCTTACAAAAATAGTCCAAATCATTTGTAAACATGCCTTGATTTTGTGCAAGCATGTTTGTTTATCAAAGTATATTGGTAAAACTATTTTTGTAGATTTGTCTATATTTTATGGGATTTTATTTTAGCCAAAAAGATCAAGTTTCAAATCCCTAAGTTTTCTGTACTGGCTTCAGTCGGTCGACCGACCCGGTCGACCGACGTGCAGAAACGTGCACGCCAGTTCTGGCAGGAGGGCCGGCCGACCGACCCGGTCGACCGTCCAGAGAGCTCTGCTCTCTGGAAAGGCCCCGGTCGACCGAGCGGTCGACCGACAGAGAGACTTGCTCTCTGTATCCTGGCTCGGTCGACCGATGGCTCAAACGGTCTGAAATATGACCGTTGGCCGGTCGGCCGGACGGTCGACCGACAGGCCTGACAGACCCCAACGGCTAGTTTTCCAGACTCTATAAAATGGGGCATTTGGGGGCTGTTTTGATTAAGATTTTTGGAGACTTTTAGAGCCAGTTTTTCCTACTCTTTTCAGAGGTTTTTCTCCACAAAATTGAGAGCAAATATTTTCAATCAAAAGGGGAGTTTATCAAGAGTGATTAAAAGAGATTTTCTTGAGTTTTCCTCCACCACTCTCATCCTTGTGTTTCTCACAAACACTTGAGCAACCCATTGACATATTCATTCTATAGGAGTGTTTTTGTGAGAGGATTTTAGGTGATCAAGAGTTGTGATCACCAAAGTTCTACTTTGTACTTTGAGGAGGCGGACGTGTGTGTTCGCATTGTTTCGGGTCCTAGTGGGGACTCGGTGTTTCGGGTTCGGGTGCGAACTTCTTGTTTGAGGTGCGGCCTCGGCGAGCCGGTGGGCTTGCGGTGTGTACGGGACTAGAGAGTCCGAGGGATTGTAGGTGTTGCGGCACCGAGGAGTGATCCATTGGGATCAAGCATAGTGGAAATCCTTCGTGTGTCGAAGGCGGGGATGTAGAGCAAGGGTGCTCGAACCTCGAAACAAATCCCTTATGTTTGCGATTGCTCACTCTCTCTCTATCTCTTGTTTATATTTTGCATTCCTTTATTGTGTTTATCTTTATATGCATGATATACTTGTGTGCTTAATTGTTATACTTGCTTGGGGATTGTTTGCTAACACTTGTATTCAACCAAGAGAGCCGACGCGGCACCTCAACCCTTATCAAGGGGAATCTAGAGGAGTTTGTCCAGAGCCCTTCACGGGGAATTCGGCAACACTCTTGTGTTATACGTGGTGTTTAGTGTAAAAGTTTTGTTTAGGTCATAATAGTTTTTACTTCCGCATTATCTGGCATCACCTATTCACCCCCCTCTAGGTGAACCTTCAAGAAGATCAGGGGAGATCTTTCAGTTATTTAGAAAGAATCAAAACAGATCAGGAAATCGACGCTACCTGCTATTCCTAGCTTTACAGAAGCTGATTCTAGCCTCGCAGCAAGGCTACTTTTCAGATTTAAACAGACTGACTCAATCTGTTTTTAGATTTTCAAGGGACAATTATACCCCTGCTCTCCCTATAAATAGCCCACCATAAAACAGCGAGAGAGGCTGAAAAACAGAGAGAGACGGTTAAACAGAGACCTATTTTCTTACTTCTAAGAATTCAGAGAACTGCTTCTCTAAACAGGGTGCAAATACCCTAATATCTTCCTCCCTCTCAAGAAAATTTCGGAACCAGGCGAGAAGGAATTCCTAAGTGGAGGCAGTTTGAGAAGTAACAAGAGGGTTCTACCAACCTTCTGTTCTCCGATTCTCCAAACCAGGCGAGAAGGGAATCCCATCGATCGCATCGTTAAAGGGACAAAGTGGTCGCGCGTTGACCAGACTCCTATCGGCACACTTCTCCAGAATCTCAGAGGAGATCTACTTGTAATCGTTTTATTGCAAAAGAATTACTTGTAATTTAGCTTCTTGACCCTTCTTTTTGTAAGTTTTTCCCTTTGTAAAATCAATGGAAAATAGGATGGCGACTCCGCTGGGGACAAAATTCTCCACTGTTGAGAATCAAGTGTCACAATGCGACGAACAGACCTTCGGGTCTACTTCTAAATTCAAGAAAGTCGGAGTGGCCAGAGCCCCTCTGGCTAAAAAGCAAGTCTCTGTGGAGACAGATGAGGCTCTCTGCGAGCCTGCCACGGTCCTCGACGCAACAAGGAAGCAGGCCCGCAATGCAAGGGTCAGAATCTTCAGCCTGTCACCTTTGAAAACCTAGTCGTTCACTTCGACCAAGAAAAATTCGAAGAACTTCTCTCTGGGGTGGTCTAATGCTCCATGCACGAAAGCATAGAAAGGTCTCAATGGCCAAGGTTTTGGAGCAAAAAACGGAAGCAGAATCCTTCCAACACCTCCCAGTCTCGCGTGTGGCTAGTCAGGTTCCCTGCGAACCTAAGTTTTTTTTTCAAAGCAGATGTGGAGGCCAAAGTAGAAGGCTCTGTATGAAGCTTCAGGCGTAGTTACATCACAAGTTCGTCTCTCTCTTAAAGAAAAAGGCAAGATGCCTGCCGCTTCGTCGAGACTGTCAGCCGCGAAGTTACGACAACGATCATGCCTTCGCCTAATTCAGGAGCAGTAACTCCTCGTGTCAGCCTCGTTCTTATGAGCGAAGCTAATGATACAGTACCTCAGGGTACGCATGGAGTTCGCAGCCGCGAAGTTGGAACCAAAGCACCACAGTGTGCTAAACTCGCTCTTTGCAGCGAAGCTAAGGGATTGCCTCTAAGTGCTGATAGCGGTGCTTGTGCAGCTTCAGCGCCCAAGGGCATTTCCAAAGCTTTTAGCCGCAAATTTAGAGCCAAAACACTATCTAGGCATAATCACCTTTGCAACAACATAGCGGATAAAGCACCACAGCGTGCTTCGCTCCCCAGTTCATCAAGCACTAAGCTCGCCCTTCACAGCGGAGCTAAGGGATTGTCCCTAAGTGTTGACAGGTAAGCTTATGCAGCTTCAGCACCCAAGGACATTCCCAAAGTTCTTAACCGCGAAGGTAGAGCTAAAGCACTATTTAGTGCTAACTACCTCTATGGTGATGAAAAGAGCAGGACATCGTCCTATCCGCGATCCAACAGAGCCTCTGTGCTAAATCGCTTAAGCCCGGCTGGGTCTGACTTGCGAGAATTCTTGACAAGCAAACAGAAGTCGGGATCTTTTCGAACTTCTCCCTTTTATTGTCAGCAAGTGGGATGTCAGTTGGTGACAGTCCACTCAGTCCATTGCCGGCCAGGACCAATCCCCGCTACTCCTCCAATCTGATGATTAGCTTTTGATCGGCTGTCGATGCAAGCTCCAGTAAAACATCACGAAAGGAGCGTATCGCAAGATCTGCCCTCTGCATATGTTAACATGATCGGAATGGGACGAGAGCTGCGTAGGGACAGACGAACGTCGCATGCCACTCCCTCCAATTCTCCAGATCCGGACTATAGTCTAGGCCTTGGTGAAGTCTTGATACACAAAGAAGGTGTCTTCTGAAACACCAGATCTAGGGTCGCAATACCCTACAGTTATGAGCATCCATCCTCCTCAACTACAACCATGATGCCCTTCGGGTTAAAGAATGCGGGAGCGACTTATCAGTGGGTAATGAGTATGATTTTCCGCATCATCTCTGAAAAACGGTTGAATGTTGTGTCGACGACATTGCTGTCAAAAGCCATAATAAGAATGATCATCTTCGTGACTTGAGAACGATGTTCGACATAATGCGGGCTCATCAACTAAAAATGAATTCGACAAAAGCCTTCTTGGGAGTTTCGAGTGGCAAGTTCTTTGGGTTTATTGTTACATCAAAAGGAATTCATCTGAACCCAGACAAAGTCAAAGCCATTCAGAGCATGCATCCACTGAAAAATCTCAAAGAACTTAGAAGCTTACAAGGTAGACTGGCTTATATTAGAAAATTCATCGTAAATCTCTCAGGTCGCTGCCAACCGTTCACATGACTCATGAAAAAGGGTGTTTCCTTTGTATAGGATCAAGCTTGTCAGGAAGCTTACGAGGATATCAAGAGATATCTCACGAAACCTCCAATCTTAGTAGCCCCCACATCAGGGAAACTGTTCTTGCTTTATGTGAAATCTATGGACCATTCTCTTGGTACCCTGCTTGCTCAAAAAGACGAACAGGCCATTTATTATCTGAGCAGGACTCTGATAGGGGCGGAATCTCGCTATAATCCTATTGAGAAGGAGTGCTTAGCTCTTGTCTTTGCCGTTCAGAAGGCGCGATATTATTTGGTCGGCCAAACTATACATGTTATTTTCAGAGTGAATCCTTTGCGTCTTCTCATGACGAAGCCAGGATCATTGAATTCAAGACTAGCTAAGTGGGCGCTTCTTTTGTCTCAATACGACATGCTCTTTATCCCTCAAAAGGTGGTTAAAGGTCAGGCACTTGCAGAGTTCTTGGCTGCTCATCTGATTCCGGAAAACTCAAAACTTCATAAAGACATTCTAGATGAAGTCTTTGAATCTAATATAACTTCAGAAGATGAAGTATGGCAGATGTTCTTCGATGGAGCATCACGAATAGGCTCTAAAGGCAGGATCATTGCCGGCTTGGGGTTATGTTTATCTCTCCACAGAATCATGTCCTTCCTAGAGCATTTTCTCTGACGGAATCATGCTCCAACAATGCAGCGGAATATAATGTTCTACTTATTGGTCTTCAGCTCGCCCACGGAATGGGGGTACGCTACCTTAAAGCTTACGGCGATTCAAAATTAATTATCAATCAGGTTAAAGGTGAATATGAGGTCCGTCACGAGGATTTGGTGCCTTATTATCACGCAGTCATCGAAATGGCTAATCTGTTTGATGGCTTTTATATCGGGCACGTATCTCGATCTCAGAATACTAAGGCGGATGCTCTTGCTGCATTAGCAATAACACTAGCCTTGCCAGTCGACACCGAGTATCACCTTACAGTTGCGACTCGACACCTTGTCTGCTCTAAACATATGTTAAGAGTCAGAGAGGTCTATAATATCTCGACGGATCTTGAACCGAGAGATTAGTAATTTCCTTTTATTGACTATGCTCTACATGGTCTGCTGCCAGATAATCCTAACGAAGAGGCATCTATCAGATGAAGGTCTCTCCGTTTTTACTATGATCCAACTCTGAAGACACTTTACCATCGTTCATATGACGGTGTCCTCCTCGTTGCCTTTCTAATTCAGAGGCACAGGAAGTGCTTAAAGAAGCACACGACGGAATATGCGGAGCTCATCACCCAGGTCCAAAACTTAAAGACAGATTGCATAGGCTTGGATATTATTAGCCAACCATGATAGCCGATGCCATCCAGTATGCATGAAGGTGTAAAGCATGCCAAATTCATGCGGACTTCATACACCAGCCTCCGGAGTCGCTCCACCAACTGTTGCTTCATGGCCATTCAAAGCATGGGGAATCGATGTCGTAGGGCCAATCAGCCCCTCTTCAACAAAAGGTCACTGGTTTATCTTAGCAATAACCGATTACTTTTCAAAGTGGGCAGAAGCTATACCACTAGTTAAAGTCAAAATTTCCAACATAGTTAATTTCATCAAACACCACGTCATTCATCGATTTGGTGTCCCTAGGCGGATCATCCATGATAACGGTCCCCAATTTACAAGCCAGGTATTCTATCGGTTCTGTGATAAATACCAAATTTAGAATGTGGCTTCAACTGCTTATAATCCCGCCGCTAATGGCTTGGCGGAAGCATTCAACAAGACAATCATTAAGTTACTCAAAAAGTTTGTCTCCTTGAATAAGCGAGATTAGAATGAGAAGCTTAGTGAATGTCTTTGGGCCTACCGAACCACGATTCGGACCCCGACAGGCAATACGCCTTTTTTCCTGGTATACGGGTGTGAAGAAGTCATACCGTTAGAAATCCAGATGCCGTCATTACGAGTCGTTCTGATCACTAAGATCACATCAGAGGACAATGATCGGTTGCGTCTTCAAGAGCTCGAAGCCCTAGATGAGAAGCGATTACAAGCTCAGCAGCACATTGAGTTGTATCAAGCTCGGATCTTAAAAGCCTTCAATAAGAAAGTCAAACAAAGAGTCTTTCAGAAAGGAGATTTGATTTAGCCATCAGACGACCAATGATCATGACGCACAAAACCAAAGGCAAATTTCAGCCCAAATGGTAGGGACCGTTTGTAATAGAAACAGTCTATTCAAACGGAGCATATCGCCTTATGACTTCAGATGGTGATTTACTCATGATGCCGATCAACGGCAAGTTCTTAAAGAAGTATTATCCTTGATAAGGATCCTTCTCATGATCAAGTTAAAATTACACCTCTGATCAAGACCTTCAAATCTGAGATATGCAGAAGGAGCGCCCCTCTCTTCCTCCAAACGATCATATGACCGTAAACCAATATAGAGCCGATCGTACACTGGTTGTCTCAAAGAAGAATCAAGGTTACAGATACAGTAACCGAATGATCCAACACCTTTAATGGTTAAGGATAGAGGAAAATGTTGGCCTTTAAGCCTAACATAAGTCATCGACAACTCATCATGCTGAGGGGAATAGTATGGCTAGCCCGACTCAAACGGTAGTTGGTAAAGGCATATCAAACCCGTTGACAGCTGAGGATTTGCTAAAAATCCTAAGGGACCTGTTCCCATTTGATTCCCTCTCCAAAATCACTTACCAATTCTCATCCATAGAATGGTAAGACCACATATAAAGAACGACAGATCCACTTGAGTTACTGCTATGCTCAAACACCTTTTCCATCCATTTCTCTGTTAAGTTAACATTAAACCTATGACAGTGATCTCCTCGATTTTCTAAGTGAAAACGAGACCTTTCCATGCCAAGTTAACACTACACTTCTGGCATCCATTTTGCTGTTAAGTTAACATTAAACCTATGATAGTGATTTTCTCGATTTTCTCAGTGAAAATGAAGCTTTCCATGCTTGTTTAACACTACACCTCTGGCATCCATTTCGTTGTTAAGTTAACATTAAACCTATGACAGTGATCTCCTCGATTTTCTCAGTGAAAACGAGACTTTTTCATGCTAAGTTTAACACTACACCTCTGGCATCCATTTCGCTGTTAAGTTAACATTAAAACTATAACAGTGATCTCCTCGATTTTCTCAGTGAAAACGAGACCTTTTCATGCCAAGTTAACACTACATCTCTGGCATCCATTTCACTGTTAAGTTAACATTAAACCTATGATAGTGATCTCCTTGATTTTCTCAGTGAAACGAGATCTTTCTATGCTATGTTAATACTACACCTCTGGCATATCTTTTTGTCAAGTTAACATTACACCTCTAACGAATTGCTTTCCGAATTCCTACGAAGTTCTTTTTGTCACGTTAACATTACACCTCTGACATATGATCTTTATGGGATTCATTCCTAGCTCCCCAGCAAGTTTCTGAGTCCCACTCAGTCTTTAGTGGACTTCTCTGGTTGTCACGTTAACAATATACCTCTGATAATTTCTTTCAAGTCCCATCCAAATTTTGAGCTTGGTGGCTTCTCAATCGGTTATGTCATCGCGACCTCTGAACTGGCAGATAGCCAAGTCTCATCTTTCAGTCCGACAAGAACTATTTCTTTGTCATCATATGACAAAATTTTGAGTTTGGTGGCTTCTCAATCGGTTACGTCATTGCGACATCTGAACCGACAGATAGTCAAGTCTCATCTTTCAGTCCGGCAAGGACTATTTATTTGTCATCATATAACAAAATTTTAAGTTTGATGGCTTCTCAATCGGTTACGTCATTGTGATCTCTGAACCGACAGATAGCCAAGTCTCATCTTTCAGTCCGGCAAGGACTATTTCTATGTCATCATATGACAAAATTTTGAGCTTGGTGGCTTCTCAGTCGGTTACGTCATTGCAACCTCTGAATCGGCAGATAGCCAAGTCTCATCTTTCAGTCCGGCAAGGACTATTTCTTCGTCATCATGTGACAAAATTTTGAGCTTGGTGGCTTCTCAATCGGTTACGTCATTGTGACCTCTGAACCGGAAGATAGCCAAGTCTCATCTTTTAGTCCAGTAAGGACTATTCTCTCAAATGTATGACTAACTCTCTCGGTTTATCACCGCTGATTAGATTAGTCATATCATTATTCCATTTCCTTTTAAGGGCTGCAATACAACTTGAAAGCAAAAATTCAGAAAATAAACAAGTTGAAAATGTGACAGGGGAGTCAAATAAAATCACTTTTTATTGATTCCAAAAGAGGGATACATGAATGCACAGATTATAAGCTACAACGGCGCTTCATAGGACTTGATTTGTTCTTCAAGAGTGGCCAGCCTAGTCTTCCTCTCTTCAGCAGCCCTGATAAGCGCCTGCGACCTCAACTCGGCCTCATTAAAGCTCGCTGTCTGGGCTAAGCGAGCTTCAATCTCAACTAAGGTTGCCCTCTGTGCTAGCTTCTGCCGCAAGACTTCGTCATTCTGGGCCTTAAGTTGCTCAAGCCGGGCAGTCTCTTCAAGACGCACTAATTCAGCCTTGGACAAAAGAAGATTAGCCTTCCTGATCATTTCCTTGGCCTTTTCAATTTTATCCTCAGTGTCAAGAAGAGCACTGCTAGAAGCGTCTATGGCATCCCCGAGCTCTACTTTCTTTGTCTCCAAGGATTTCAAATCAGAAGAAATTGCCTTAACAGCTTCTTGAGCGGCGAGATGAGCTTCATGCATCTGAGCAACAAGATGCGCAAGCTGTTCGTTAACTGAAGACTCCAGATCTGAATGGCTAAGACGGCGTCATTCGTCCACATCCCTCTCGAGTCTGTCCACCAGAAGCTCCAATGTGGCGGCCTGGTCATCCCCTCCAAAGTCTCGAATACTGTCAATGCTTCGGGAGAGGATCACCTTTAAAGTAGAGAATGAGGTAGTCGAGCTCTTCAAGACCAAAGCAATGGATCGCTTCAAGCTCTTATAAAAGTTGTCGAATAACTCAGCCACGAATTCGTTCTCGGCCTCAATTACTTCCGACAAACAGCAGCCCCTGAAGACAGAGTTTCCACTGGCTTCACTGGTGTAACTATGGAGGAAATAATAGAAGCACTGGCTGCAGCAACACGAGGGGTCGTCGGTGATCTCGGAGGAGTCCTCATTGAGACTAGTACACCAGCCACAACTGAGGTAGGACTAGTGACTATTTTCGGGAGAGCTAGCTCAACCACCAATGTTGGAGAAGTAGGACTGGTAATCACCTTCAGCTCCGCGCTTTGCAAAATAGGCGGCATTGACGAAACCAATGGCATTTCACTTACCAAGGTGGATGGAGGTAAGATTGGCTCCATAACCACTGTCCCCTCAGCCTTTCCTCCGCCGGTCGACTCAGGACGATAAGTGGGCAGATCGTGATACAAGATATCCACTCAGCAGCGTCCACCGCGATCGAAGTACTTACTTCACCCCTGACCCCTTCGCGAAGACTGGTTGGTTCCCTCGAATTCGATGTACCCAAAAGTGGAACACCTGTATCGTGACAAGACTTTGTTTAAGCAAGGCATAGTGAATAGCTGGAGTCAAAAGGTTAAAGCATTACCAAATGATGATGTCACCTCAATCGCCTTGGCAGCAGTCTCTCTCTGAAGTCCTTCGACAACTGCATCAGTCCCCTCAAGCTCCATTAGAAAATCTTTGACAGAATCAACACGAATGGCCGGCCCACCTTCACTCGCCGAACCCTCTGTGGTCCACCCAAAGAAACTGGAAGCCATAGGGCTACCTTTTGAAGTCCCAGCACCCGAAGGACCTACATCGGCCACATCACCTCCAGACTCTTCCGAGACGGCGAAATAGCCAACCTCATCGCCTTCTCTATAAGTTAACAGGGGATCATAATGCCCCCTGTTCTCCGGCAGCCTCAGCTCTCGGGTCTTTCACCGCCTCAGTTTCTGAATCATAAAGGAAACAATGAGCTGTCTGGAATACATAAGAGTGTATTATAAGAACGGAATTGGTCATACCCAGGTCCGGAGTAGCTTTACTAGCATTCTGCCTAGGAGCCGACAACTTAATGACTAATGGAGTAGGAGGAGGAGGCACTGCAGATGATTCGCCCTCTGCAATAACCGTAGGAGCGTAGCGACAAGGCTTCTTCACTACCCTCTTCCTACGAGATTCACCTTCCCGTTTTCGCTTGAAGTGGACGTCAGGGTCTTCTTCCTCCACTTCTTCCACATCAACATGTTCCATGGGGGCCGTGCCTACCCACCAGAAGCAGCTGCTGGAGCCTCAGCACCTGTATCCGCTTCAAAGCGAAGACTTCCTGCATCCGAAGCTTCGCTATCATCAACAACAATGAATTTCTCGAGGCCTGGAATGCGGACCCTCTTACCCTCGCTCTTCTCAGTGACCTTCTGCTTCAGCCACTGAGAGATCAACTTCACACCAAAGAAATTAATAGAAAATCCAGTGGGTGTGGAGTTCGAGGTTCTAAACCACTGGCAGAATCCCAAGGTCGTAAGAAGGTTAGGAGTCCTTAGCGGTATGCACAGTCGCGCCTCAGTACAGCCAGCAATGAAGAACCGCCAGGCACGAGCTCCATCGATGAGGCTCCCCACAAAGGCCAGACTGCTGTTTGGATTGCCTACATACAGTTGGTCATATCTAAACTGACGGGCAAACCGACTCGGAACATAGGGCTCTAGGTAACAGATGTCCCCGCTTCTATACAACGAGTGGGATAGCCGAATGCTAACCAGCCATTTGAAGACTCCCGACTTAATGACGTCTGCCCTTCCCCCACATCCTTGAATTCTTCACCATAGCCTGCATCGCGAATGTAGGGGAAGCATCGGAAAAGGCTATAGACGTCATAACGGCACAACAGTTTACGGATCGCAGCCACATAAGTCTTTGACCACGAACACCCCTCGAATCGATAGAGAAGCGCCATGCGAACACCTTCTGGGGGATCCTCTTCAGCTTGGATAATGGAGGGGCAGTGAAGGGCGAACCATGCCATCAAATAAGTATATGGCAAACCAATTCTGGGGTTTGGTCCGTCGCGAGGCAAGATAGTCCCCTTTCCCCGCTTCGTTATTGGTGGCCTACAAAAAGCCTCCCTCAATGCACGAAGGCCTTTTTTAATACAACACACCATGGCTGGAAGAAGTCTAAGAGAACGACCATGGACTAGACGAACAACAAGCAATAAGACAGTCGGATGAATGATATCACCAGACGAAGATGAAACCACACATCTCTTCAACCAAACTGTTAAAAAGCCAGCCAGAAGTGCCTTCCGGGACGTCGGCCGACGAGCCTGGTGGTAGAAACTCCAAAGAATATCACCTTTTTCATAGGGTTCGTCATCTTCTTACAGAATCAAAACCCCTTAGGAGTGCTCTTGCATCGGCGAAAGATGTCCTCATCTGCAACTCCACAGTGAGCCGCTTCAGGAGTACCTTCCAGGTCGGGGAGTAAATAATTCTCCGAGCTCTTCAAACTGCATGAAGTTCCCTTATGGCCTCCATGCATGCTGGAGCAAATGTAAAGGTGGCACATCAACTCCCGGTAAGTCTCAAACAAGGCGGGCTCCTGCTTCTCCAGAAGTGCCAATTCCGCCTCGCACGGAAAATATTCTTCATATGAGAGAGACCCCAAAGGCAGAGCAGAGACTTCCCACATCTCGTGTAGAGTCATGCCCAATTCGCCAACAGGGTGAAGAAGGTCCCTGTAGCCGGGCAGTACAACTCAAAGATGGCATAAAAGTTCGCTACGCTCATCTGAATGCCATAACAGGTCACCCTGACGGCCTCGTAAAGTCCCAGCCTCTTCAGCTCTTTTTCAAAATGGGCAAGGACATATAAAGTCAAGTCCCTCCACCATGCCTTGGGAGGATGAATCCACCCCGGGGTCCTGAAATCAGTGGCTGGATAATTGCCTCAAACCTTAAAGAACTGATTTCCAAAAGTCTGAGCCACCGCAGGATTTTCTCCCACTGGGATGTCTGGAAGTACGTTCTCAGGATGGATACCCAATATGCAGCAAGGAGGACCCGTCCTTGTGTAACCGGGGGACGAAATTATCAACTTCCCTACGTGAACGGAATCAGTAGTCCGCGTCACTTGCCACTGCATCTTTCGAGCCCTCGTCACACATTGAAAGAAGGACAAGGGAAAACGCCGCTTGCTAGATGGGAGATAGTACTTCTCACCATCCAATTTGAAAATCTACTGCCACTTTCTGGCTAGTAGCTGGTGATCGTTGTCTGGTGCTGTATCTCCAAACATGAAACTGTGCTTCCGATAGATTCTTCGGTCGGAATCTTCAAGGGGAGCAGTAGTTAAGATGCTCCTCATGGTACGTTGATCCCCAGCATGAATAAGTGCATCCCGACCAGGAGCGCTCCGCTCGCTGAATAGTGAAGCCTGCCCTTAAAACTGCAAGCTAACATTGCCATCCAACCCTCTAGCCGTTCCAAAGAGACTGTTCAGAGGACCAGGAGTATAGTGCACTGCAAAAATAAGGAGAAACTATGATTAGTTCATCGGCTGAAGGAGAGCTAAAATAAGAATGTAATTTTTGTTAAGGCATAGCTTCGCTCTTCGAGCGAAGCTGGCCTAACAATAGCTTCGCCCCGAAGCTCACTTTGCAGCTGCAGCTTAACTCTGCACTCCACATGAAGGCAGGATGCAGAAAAATATCTAAGTAGTAGCTTCGCTCTGGAAGCTTGGCCTCAACGCGAAGGAGCCCCAAGAGCCAACTTCGCCAGAAGAATACTGCTACTTAAAAAGTATTTCGAGGGCATTAAGGTCCTTTTCTAATCGCACATCTAAGGCTAACTTTGCATCCTATCATCCAACAGGATGTGAACCGCCTAAGGGATAATTTCGCCTGGAAGCTTGAAGAAGGGACCCTTCGGTACTTAAAATTTCCAATAAAAAAAAAATCAAGAGGGAAACTTCAGGGAGTTGAACTCCCTAAGATCACGGGATCATGATTGATCGCCCTAGATTCATCGGAAGATAGCCAGAAATTGACTTCAAAAGGAGATGAAAATCTCTGAACCAAAAGGAAAGATCCCTACCCGCAATACGTCGTTCGATGACCGGAGAAGGAGAAGGACCCTCTGTCGTGAAAGTTGCTACCTCCTTTTCTGCTCGTCTTTTGGGAGCCATTGGAGAACTGAAGAAGTTGTTGAAATTCCAAACGTAGGAGAAAGAAGAAGAAGAGATTTGCAGTTCTCTGAAAATTCAAAGAGTAGTGGTGCCTTCTCTTTCAGCCCGATCAGGCTTTTATAGGCTAATGATTGCCTAAGACTTCGCCTCCTCGAAAGCAGCGCAGGCAATCATTTTAAATTAATTTGAAATGGCGCCTAAAGCGCCTTCCCAAGAAGCGTTACTTTAGTCCCGCTAAGGGCTAACTCTGCCGTGAGTCCAGTGTTGACTTAGCACGACGCTTGAATAACTTCGCTGAGAAACGTGCCTTAGCTCCGCTAAAAGCACATCTCGAGCTTCACGGAAATTCCGTGCTAGCTTCACTAGAAACTGGCTCCTGACTTATTGAAATCTATCTTCAGCTTTGCTAGATGCTTAGCTCGGCTAAGAGTTTTCATTTCCTCCTAAGGAAAAGGCTTACCAAAACTAGTCCACTCCAGGTGTTCTCAGATCAAAAAGGAGGAAAACAAGCAGATAAACAGCAGAAATAAACATTTTATTTGATTCAAAAGGGAAGATACATTGATGCTACATCAAAGTGGTCTTTCGTACAACCGAATCATTGCTCCAAAGGCATACAAGTTGTCCTATCTACTTTCAAGCCAAACTAACTGGACACGAAAGGCCTTCCTCCTGCACAAGGCCGTAATCCTTCGTATAATGGCAGATTTTGCCATCAAGAAGCTGGATCTTCTTTGATGAAAATTGACAAAGGACCGGTTGCCACCAGAAAGTCGGATCTTCTTTGATGAAAATTGGCAAAGGAAGGATCCGAGACCTTACAGGTGACGTCCGCTCCCCGAAGTGGATCATCTCGGATAAGCGACTACCAGCCCCTTCTCGAAGTGGATCATCTCGGATAAGCGACTGCCAACCTCTTTTGGGAACACGCATCAGCTGTTCCAGTTTGTTCCTCCTGCTTAGGATTAAAGTTTCCACTTGAAAATCAAGAGGCAAGTTTCTGATCTCTTTCATCAGGATGAAAGACGGGCGAGCATAGTTCATTGCAATACAAACTGGAACAAGTTTGCAGTAATTAAAGGAAAATGCAAGCATGATACGCTAAGTCAAATTCTTTGGGCGAAGCAATTTATATCCGATCCAGTTGCGCTTTAAGGATGGATTTCAGTTAAGCAGAGGATAGCCTCTCTTACGCAATGATGATAGGCTAGCTCAGCATAAGCCAAGTCTTAGCTCCGCCTAAGGCAGTTAGACTGAAGGAGCATCAAAAAAGGGCCAAGTCCTAACCTCGCCTATATGGCTAAGCCAGACTGATCCAGAGGGACGCAGTCTTGACCCGACCTATATGGCAAGACTGGCTCAACCTTGAAGAGACTAAGTCCCAATTCTTGCCTATGTGGCGAACTTAACAGGCAAGCACGGAATGATCTTTCTTTGATCAAGTGAAAATGATAGCTTCGTCAAGGAAGCTGGGAAATAAGGCTGAAACCCTTCTCTGCAAATCGTCAGATACAAAATGAAGAGTAAGGGAAATCAATCCCTGAGGCAGCTGATAAAGCTAAATTAAGGGAGATAAACTCCCTAAAGTCACTAATCCATTGGTGAAGTTCTGGATGATCGAGACTCACCAGTTCTTGGCCGGTTAATGACCAGAGTGGGCGCCCCCACTATTTCAGAGATCTGAGTATCCTTCTCTGAACAACCAGGAGATGTTATGAATGGACTGTTTCCTTGAAGAGGACTTCAAGTGTCCTATTTATAGGCCTCATGGCCTGATCGCACCGCCGCTGCCTCAAGCTTGGAAGTGCGAGCGAATTTAAGGCATCCAAGTACTGATCCATGAGAAAGGGAATAGTCTCCCTCAGAAATGCGCGCAGAAGCAATGATCTTCCTTGTTAATGCAAGAGAGGTTATTCTAACCTCAAAAAAGGAGCAATCCTTCTCGAAATTAGCCAAAAGGCAGTTGGCCTCGAGAAAGGAACGACGTTCTAAGACCAATTTGAAGCGAATCTACTCCAGGAGGCCCAGACGCGAAGCTACCCAGAATCGTGAATCTACACGATTCCTCGGCGAACTTATTCCAATTCAGAAGCAGGATTGAAAGCGAAGCTGAACTCAACCACTATGGTGACGTTCGTACTTCACATACCATCAATCAAAGCAATTTAAAGTATTTCGAAGTCTAAACTATTCCATTGCAGGCTTACGAAAACTTTGAAGGGGGTCTTTTTTACACCTTAAAAAAGACAAGATTCCTGACTGGCCTGAACAATGTCTAAACTTATTGACATTTATAAAAGACAAGTGGCAGACAAGCTGACGACCAGTTTTTACCCATCTCCGAGAGACAAATCAGCGACTTGGACTCTACTGATCCAGTGAAGTAGACAGTGAGCCCAGATTGTCTTTGAAGAGACCTAAGCAGGTCTAAGATGCTAGGTTAGCTCAACGCTTAGCATCACATGAGCCCAAGGGGATAGCCTCACCTGAGAGGCTAAGTTTGTCCAACTTTGCCTTGAAGCCGTTCAAAGCTCTATCAGGGAGCTAACTTACAGCTTCGCCTGAAGTGCTCAGTTAACTCCGCGGAGAGTTAGCTTCGCTCGAAGCTACACGCAACCGCGCAGAAGGAAGGTCGGTAGCTTCGCCATAGATGTTTATCCAGCTCCGCTGAAGAGCTTTCTTCTGACTTCGCCAGATGCTCCTTCCAGCTCCGCTGTGAGCTCGACGCGGCAGCTCCACTGTGGGTCTTTTATGGTCACCTTTGACCAATCAAATTTTCAGATGAGATCAAATCTATTCAAGATCAAATCTAATCGAGATCAAATCTAAGATCAAATTTGGTAGTTGTTTACCATAATCTCTTGACTCTCCTAAAACTCTCCTAAAACAAGTAAAAGGATCAGGGGGATCTCTCAATTATTTGAAAAGAATCAAAACATATCAGGAGATCGACGCTACCTGCTATTCCTAGCTTCGCAGAAGCTGATTCTAGCCTTGTAGTAAGGCTACTTTCCAGATTTAAAAAGATTGACTCAATCTGTTTTCAGATTTTCAAGGGATAATTATACTCCTGCTCTCCCTATAAATATCCCACCAGAAAAGCAGAGAGAGGCTGAAAAACAGAGAGAGAGGCTGAAAAACAGAGAGAGACGGCTAAACAGAGACCTATTTGTTTCTAAGAATTCAGAGAACTGCTTCTCTAATCAGGGTGCTAATACCCTAATATCTTCCTCCCTCTCAGGAAATTCTGGAACCAGGCGAGAAGGAATTCCCAAGTGGAGGTAGTTTGAGAAGTAACAAGAGGGTTCTACCAACCTTCTGTTCTCCGATTATCCGAACTAGGCGAGAAGGGAATCCCATCGATCGCATCGTCAAAGGGACAAAGTGATCGCTCGCTGACCAGACTCCAATCAGCACACTTCTCCAGAATTTCAAAGGAGATCTACTTGTAATCTTTTTATTGCAAAAGAATTACTTGTAATTTAGCTCCTCGACCCTTTTTTGTAAGTTTTCCCCTTTGCAAAATCAATGGAAAACACTCACCTCCATGGCATTCTTAGGCGTAGGCCACACCCGTATGACCTTTACCCTATCTTCATCAACATGGATTCCTTGAGAGCTAACTACACTTACCAAGAATATCAAACTGTTAGTCATGAAACTGCACTTCTTCAAGTTGATATACAATTCTTTGACTTGTAGCACCGTCAACACCTCCCGTAGGTGTTGCATATATTCATCTTCACTCGAACTGTAGACAAGGATGTCGTCAAAGTAGATAATCACAAACTTTCCAAAGAATGGCTGCAATACCTAGTTCATCAATCTCATAAAAGTGCTAGGGCCATTGGACAGTCTAAAAGGTGTAACCAACCATTCATATAATCCTTCTGGTGTCTTGAACACTGTCTTCCATTCGTCTCCCGGCCTGATATGAATTTGATAGTAACCACTCCTTAGATTGATCTTCGAAAATATGTACGATCCTCCCAATCAATCCAACATATCATCAAGACAAAGTATGAGAAACTGATATTGAATAGTGAGAAACTGATATTGAATAGTGATCTTGTTGATTGCTCAGCTGTCCACACACATGCCCCAACTTCCACCCTTCTTGGGTGTCAAGAAGGTCAGTACCGCACAAGGACTAATGCTCTCCCTACTGTGTCCCTTATGTATAACTCTTCGACCTTCTCCTTTAAAACTTCGATCTCCTTAGGATTCATTCGGTAGTGTGGAAGGTTAGGTAGGCTAGCTCTGGGAATAAGATAAATGTGGTGTTGGATATCTTTTATGGACGGTAGCCTTTCTGGAAGCTCATCATGAACAACTCTTTTGAATCCCTCCAACATGGGCTTCACCTTCTCGGAAACTTCAATGGATGGAAAGACTTCTTCTTTGACCATCAAAACAAATATTTACTTTGTCTCTTTTGATTCCACTAGGAATTCGTCTCGATTGCATATGGATATGAACTTTGGGTTCTCTTTTTTTGTCGGTTTTGGAACAGGTGGAATCATCTTCATGGCGTTACTCTTGCCCTCCCAAGTGAACATGTAGATATTCCTCATACATTGATGGGTAGCGTCGATGTCATGTTACCATGGTCTCCCTAAAAGTATGTGACATGCATCCATATCGACAATATTACAAGTAATAACATCTTGATAAAACTTGCCAATTGAGATAGGGATATGACAAAGATTCATTATCTTGATGCATGGGCCTTTGTTGATCCACCAAACAGTGAAAGGGTAAGGGTGTGATTCCATCTCTAGCTTCAAGTAGTCCACCATTGCACTAGAGACGATGTTCTCACAACTTCCATTATCGATGATGAGGTTGCACGCGTTGTTTTTAATCCAACACCTTGGGCATAAGATGTGATGTCATTGTGTAGTGTTGGGGGCCATTTGGTTGCATAACAATCAATGTACCATGCAGACTCTCCGTACTCTTCGGCAAAGTCAGTTTCTTCCAGCCCAGTCTTAATTTTCACCTCGTCTTTTCCCTCATAGTCACCATGTTGACTTGCCTCCTCTTTGGACACTCATTGGACTTGTGACTATGTTCACCACACCTCTAACACTTGCCAACACCTGACTTGGCGTATGAATTCTCCTTGCCTTTTGCTATGAGGTGACTGCCATCACTGAGTTTGCTATAAGGGCGTCGGTTGCTTTACGAGCCAGATGTCATTTGCCCCCTGTTAAGTTCTTGTCCTTCTGGAGGTCTTCTCTGCTACACTCTTGAAAGATAAAGCTCTGCTTTACAACCTCTCGATCTTCATGGTCTTGTTATGAGCTTCATCAATGGAGCATACATCATGGAGGATCACATGTTCTTGGATGGGAGTACTTTAACCCGCTGATGTACTTTGTCGTTTGTTGTTCATCTGTCATAAATAGGTCGCATCGCGATGTGAGGCGATAGAATTCCTCTGTGTATACCGCAACAGTCCCTGTATCTTGTTTGTAATGTTCAAATTGATTATAAAGAATTTAGTGATAATTAGGTGGAAGGAATCTACCATGTAAGAGTTGTTTCATGCGTCTCCAAGTTATCACGGATGGCTTGCCTTGGCGTCTCCTTGCGACATGTAGTTGGTTTTACCATACGACTGCTTCTCCCTTGAGATTATATACCACAAACTTGACATGTTTTTCCTCGAGGATGTAAGCCATGTAGAAAAATTTCTCCACTTTATAGATCCAGTCTAAGAAGGATTCGATATCAAGGTTCCATTAAAGAAAGAAATCTCGATTTTCATTATATATTCGTTAGGTCTTGAGTTACCTCTTCTCCTATCATAATTAGGAAAAGAAAATCCTCTTTCCCCGTTAAGATTAAGATTGGTCATCTGCCTATGGACTCGCCCGTTGGCCATTCTTCCAACATAAGCCTAATCTTCGAAGTCATCCTCTTGATGGAAAGGGTTGTTCAATTCTTCCTCGTCGGAAAGATTTTTTTATTGAAAATCTCGTAGGGGACATTTTGGTGGTTCTAATGATTGGCGTAGCTGTTGGTGAAGTAGCGATGGTTGTTCTTGTGGTAGTCATTGGAGGGGAAATTGTTGTGGTGGAAGTTGTCGATGAGAATTACCCGATGAATGATCTTGTCCGCATCGGTATGTACCATAGAATAGACCTCGATCATCGATCTTCAGAGACATCCTTTCGATCACTTGGGCCATACGATTCAAAGTAGATTTGATGGTGGTGATGTCTCCTTCAACAGTGCCTACCCTTGCGGAAAGGCTTTGCGACTCATCGCCATCTCCAGCCATCGTCGAAAAATAACCCTAGCTCTGATACTATTTGATGCAGATAAGGAAGCGAACAACACTGACTAGATATTATTCCAGACCAATGAACCCTGAAAGGATCTTTCAGGTAGGGAACGTACTCGAATCACTAACACAATACTCGAATCCACGGGCAAAGGATAACAACTCGAGTTCACGAGCAATTGAAAGAGAAAAAACTAAATTTTATTAATCAAAAGTTCAATTAAAAATAAATGATACAATAGCCTTTTATAAGCTTACAAAGAGTCCTAACCTATGTAGGAAATCTACATAAATTACAATTCAAATAAAAAAAATAAAATCAATCGAAATCTAAATAAACCTGAAATCTAAATCCTAAGCAGAATCTGAAATAGCCGACACATGAAGAGTGATCGAACAAGCTGTCGACCGCTTAGTCAAAATTGTATTGCCGGTCGACTGGTTAAAAGACTCAGTTCTCTCTTCTTTTCCTTGTCTTCTGGACGGTGGTCGACCGTCAGCCTAGCTCCTTCTCTGTTCTTTTTTCTGTTGTTAGTTAGTCAATCAAGCAGTACTAACATCTTCAACTGATTGGCTCGGTCGACCAGGCGATCGACCGAGATCTGTTGTTTGCTTTCCAAAGCTTGATCTCTTGTTGATGTCTTTGGATCATCTCCTATATCACCACCTTCTCCCTCCTCCTCCTCGCCGTCAGATCTAGCAACAAGGAGGAATGAGGGGGAGGGCGGGCCCAGCTCAGGAGGAAGGGGAGAGGTCGGCGAGGTGGGTGGGAGGGCAGCAAGGGGAGAGGGGGGAGGACGACGACGATGGCGGGGGGAAAGGGGGGAGAGAGAAAGAGATGACATGGCATGCCACATGACAGCCACGTCAGGTGGTAGGCCGACCGAGAGGCAAAACCGGGAGGCAATTAGCATTTTCGCCCAAACAACATTCTAACGGAAGTTACTATAATCTAAAGGATGTGAGTCCCTGGATACTCATTCTGAGAAAAAGAAAAACCTAATACCCATTGGGAGATTTGCTCAAACCACGAGTATCCTTTTTTTAATTTACCCATTCTTTCCAATATAGATCCATACTCACTATGTTATTATCTTCAACACCTTTCAATCTTCCGTCATTACTTCTCTCAACTTCATCCCTCTCCCTCCCTTCCCTGCCCTTCTCACTCCGCAAAATGTCCGCAAAACATTGTAACATATAGTAAGTGCTATATGCTTATTTTAACCCAATAACATTAAAACTTTTATGAAACTTTTATCCTTATTTAATATAGCTTACAACATACATAATAACTACTTTAACAAGCGACATAAACCAAGTGTAATCAATTCCCTTTTCTTTTAGAACAAAGCTTATAACTTGATTTTGAATTTAAGACATCTTATAACATGACACCATCCTTGTGCGCTTGCTAGTGAGCCAAACGTCACAGGTAATTCCTAACAATTTAAAATCTCGAATCTCCAAACTTTTAGAAAGAAAGACCTGTCCCATGAAACTTGCTCCTTGTAATGTCATCTATTTGCTGAGCCATCTCCGGTGTAAGATGGTTCACCCAATCATCAACTGCACCATTCCTGAAATACATGCTGTTATCAAGTTCTCCAATTACGGTCTTCGTAGTTCCAGACTTGTTAACCTTCAACCTACTCAAGTTCTCAAATTCACACAGCCTCGTGATGCCTTCAACCGTGCCATCATTCTCTTCGTCTATTGTAAAAGGGTGCCCGATAAACGTAGCTACTCTTTTCAACATCGCTATGGGATCTTTCTTCAACTCCTCGAACTTCATAAAGAAAATCTTGTCAGGTCTTTCCAAACTCGCCTTCCAATAACCGAGCACGTTGTCCCATAAAGGCCCCATGAGGGAGACCCCACTGCAAAAGTGGTCAAAACCTGCCTCGAACTGTACGGGTTCTTGGCCGATCTTGGCTCTGAATTTGTTAATAAAGTGCCACAACGAAACGAAATTGTCCTTCGGATTGCGGCAGATGTAAACGATTCGGGAGCCAGAATCCATGATGGATGTTGGTAGCATGTGGAACGGGATGTGGGTGGCGAAAAGCCTCGGATTGACGAGGGATTCCAAGTCGGGGATCTGATTGTTCGCATACACACGAAACTCGAGGAAGGGGACACATTCATGGGGACTGAGCTTCAACAGAGGATGTTGAGGGTCGGTGTAATGGATAGCGTTGCGGTTGACAGTCGCGAAGAGGAGAGCCTTAAGCCAAGTGGTGCCTGACTTGGGCGCAGTGGCGAGGAGTATGTCGGTGGGCCTCGCCTGGAAGAGTTGTTGGCTTGCCATGGTCCCGGCCATGGCGGTCACCGGCACGTAGAAGCCGTTGTAGTGGCAGAGTGGGTTGAAGGAACAGCCTTCGACTGTCGGGAGAGTGGAAATGTCGTCTCTGAACTGCTCGTGAATCCTCTTGTAGCTCTCCTCCTCTTCTTGCTTAGTTATGCAGTTGGAGATTGCAGACGGCTGCGCCATTAAAAGGGTGATGTGCCTACTGATATTGGAGGAGTGAATAATGAAGATATGATGGGCCTAGAAATGGATATTGGTACAGGTTGAGTTGAAATCATCATCACTGTAGAGTGTATACATATACAGTCTGAGTGCAGTTTAAGCACGTGGTAGTTGAGATGAGTGATGGGAGAAACAACGACTTCTTATGTAGGACAAATCCTGTAAGAACAAATGAATGAATACTTTGTTTATCAATTTGCATTTCTCATCAGGAAGCACATGTCTAGCTCACATCCTCGTCCTATTGCTTGCCGCAATTTGAGCCATGTTTTACGTCGCCGACATGCATGTTTTACATGGCAAGTGTCGGCTGTTGATGTCCCCCGTCATTGTCAACCTCTTTTTTTGGGTGGGTTAGAGTACACACATTTATATATCTACATAGGTGTGTTGTAAATGCATAAGTTAGTGGATGACCATCATATTTCTTCACCTTCTTCTTTATAGTTGCTTGTTGTGATTGTATGAATTAGTGGGTAATCTCTTCACTTTCTTCCTTATAAATACATATTGTGAATACATGAGATAGTCGGTGGCCTCTCCATCTTCCTTCTTTTAACATATGCTTCTTTATACCTATAAGTAGAAACTTCAAGGAAGAATGAAAAACACACAAGCTTGAGAATAATTTCTCTTGACTTTCTCCTCTCATTTCTCTAAATTTTTCTTAGCTTCATAACATGGTGTTGCTTATTACTACTTTTATTCCTTTAGTTACACCATGTCCATGTGTTTGGTTTAAAATAAAAATAGTTATTTGATTTAATGCATACTGAAGTTGTATTTATACAGAAGTTATTAGAAAAAGGTGATGTGACTTCGTTTTAATTTTTTTTAATTATCCCTCAAATATTGTAGTTGAAACTGTAACTAATTTGGTCATAGTTTTAGCTGTAACAAAAATATCGAAAATGTAGTTTTACCTACTATAAATAGAATTATATGTAATTTCAACTGCAAGTATCCAAATAATTTTGTCCTTTGCGTCTCTTCTAGAAACAAAAAGCTTGATGAGTAATATTAGAAATAGAGAAAAAATATGATCTCAGCCGCTGGATTCATTTCAGATATTTATCGATGCAAACGTGACTAATTAAGCAGGCAGATCTTCTTAAACAATCGTCACGAAATCAAAAGATGAAAAGAACGGGGCGACAATTCATGCCGGCTGACCGGCACCTTTTTCTCAGGGTCTTCCTTGGTAGGGTTTCATGTCGGTGGACCCCACTCCCCATGGTCGGCAAAACGTTCGCGAGCTCCCCCCTTCCCGTGAATCGCCTGGCCGGGCGTGCAGATCGTTTCAATACCTTAAATAAACCACGTGCGTGGACAAGTATCCAAGCTTAGTAAAATAAACGAGCATTGGTTCATTTAAAACAAATAAAATAAAATAAAGTAAAACAGACAAGCCAACTTGGGCAAAAGCCTAATTCAGTTTGGATCATATTTGAGATCGGCTGATTAGATGCCCGTACAGACTCGGGTTGACTCGGATTCAATCTTAGCTAGTTATAGACCCGCTAAATTAGAATTGAGCTTGAGTTTTAGTTACAAATCAATTGAGAGTTCAAAATAGTGTAATATTTTAATTTGATTTCTTGTTAAATACATACTTTTTTCTCTAAAGTGCAGTTTTGATTGTAAAAAGTTAGGTGTGGAAGTTGGATAAAATAGGTGTCACTGTCAGTTTTTCAGCCCACCAACAAATCATTTTTGTTTGCAAAAATCAGAAGACCAAGAAAAAGACGCTGACGACGGCAAAGTGTCAGCGCTTTACCTTTTCTCTTCCTCTGCAAAATAGGTGAAAAAGAGCTAGAAAACTGACAGCGTGGGCCTCACTGTCAGTATTCATCCTGTTTTCTATCTGCTGAACAGGCCTTAAGAGTCTCACATTACTTGAACTTTCAAGTTTGTTTTCTTTCTTTCATTGTATTTTTTTTTTCTGAGTCTGTTTTGATGGCTTTACTGCCAAACAGTAGTTGCCGGAATGAGGCACATAAAAGTGATACAACAAAGGTCCTACTAGCTAATGTGATACATGATAGCAAAAGTCCTCCTAGCTAGTAATTGTGGGGAGAGAATGTAAAATCCTGTTAATAAAGTTTTTTATGGAGTGGAAGAAGAACATGAAGAAGAGTATGGGAAGGAATATCAATGTACTTTGTTCAGACAATGAAGGAGAGTATACAAGCGATCTCTAAAGTTACGCCGCGATGAGGGCATAGTGACACTTCACAGCAAGAAAAATACCGCAACAAAACGGTATGGTTAAAGGATAAACATGATCTTACTAGAGAAGGCTCGGTGCATGTTATCCAATGCCGACATATCGAAATCTTTTTGGCTGAGGCATTGGCGTATGATTGCTATCTCGTTAACAGGTTGTCTTCGTCTGTAATAGAAAGTAAAACTCCTCTAGAGGTTTAGTCAGGAAAAGTTACTCTGAATTATGATTTGCGGGTATTTGGGTGTCCGGCCTACTATCATATCAAGGAAAACAAGTTGGATTCAAGGGTAAGAAAATGTGTTTTGGTAGGATTCAAGAAAGGTGTAAAAGCTACAAAATTTTGGGATCCGAAGGACATAAAATTTATCTTGAGTAGAGATGTCATGTTTGACTAGGCTTCAATAGTAAAGCCTACAGACTCTCGGCAGGTGGAGAGTCAGATGACCGACAAGATATTGCAGCAGGTGAAGAGTGATACTACATTACTGTCTCTAGACAGATCAGTATTATTTGAGGTCATACCCTCAGATACAGGATGGTAATCAGGTAGCCGAACAGAGTGCTGATGATGATGAGAATCAAGAACAGGTTATGGGTGATGTTTAAAAATTCATTGCAGTTGGAAGATGTAACGGTCTCAGATTTCTTATGATCTCAATATACATAAACATCTATATTGATCAACAGATTATCATAATCATCTCCAAATCCTTGAAATTTCGGCAGCACCTCCTTTTAAATACGAAGTCTACTTTGATACATTGATACATATATTCTAAAATTCTCATCAATATTTATATCTATATACAATATCCCACGCAGTTTATGTCACAATTTCGGCTTGACATCGCCTACTTAAAAAAATCTCTCACATTTATCATGTGGATACAACACAAGATAACAAATCAAACGCTTACTTGAGAATATTCTCCTTGGTATCACCGTCTAACACAAGCCAACTCAAGATAATATCTATATAGAACTTATACACAGGTCTACATATATACATCATCGAACTAAATCACACATATACAACTATTCAGTCTAACTATAACATCAACTCTATGTTCATACATATAAACGAAATACCCAATTGTACGTCATTATAAAAGCTTGATAGGCCCACACAATGAATGCTTTGAACCTTTCAGTGCTCTACTCTTGCCTTTAGGTACTATTTATCCCTGGCTTGCCTGAAAAACATGAAGCTATGGGAGGGGTGAGCTCGACGGCTCAGTGAGTGGAGTTAATCTCATTCTTAATTGTAGCATGGCATTAATGATGTATAGTATACATAATTCATGAAAATACGATGTATGTGGTACATGAAGTATGTGATAATGAATGCTTCTACTTGATTGTATATTTACTTTCAGCTATTGTTCAATTGATACTAATAGATGCACACATGACCAGTATCAGATGTCTCCAATATCATATACAACAACACATCCAACATACCCTTAGTGTCACACACACACACACACACACACACACACACACACACACACACACACACATATACATATATATCACACTAGCCATCCATTCTCAATCATTTGTAAAGTTACACACATATATATATACATCGTAGCACCGTCTTCGCACTCCGCCCGTACAATACGGGTCTCTTCCTCCTGATATATGATAGGTACCCCGTCTTCCCCCTCCGGTGCCGTACCGTCCCTTCCTCTAGATATATTTATATAGCACCGTCTTCGCACTCCGCCCGTGCAATATGGGTCCCTTCCTCCATTACATAGTATATATATATATACATATATATACACACAATATCAGCACATCCAATTTCATAAGATTCATATATTATGCACATCATTTCATATATGGGATGATACTCTCAATTAGTGTTACCTGTTACCTTGTATTCTTATACGAATATTCACACAAATGTCTTAACCAAAACATGTCACCCATATATATTATGTACATAAATCAAGTAACATACACCCATCATATTCATGTCAATCATAATGACTTCTATTCAGTAATGTACATGTCAATGCCCTTATACACCATGTTCCAAGATGCTATATTAAATAAGTTATTATTCATCAATATTTATATTTACAATTATTGTATAATGCAATCCAATTTATTAAAAACCCTACTCACCTCTGTCTGACTTCGGTTATCAATCCTGCAGATATGTAGCTCTCGATTCCACGATTGCAATGGTTCAAAAATCGCTCGAATCCGACTCCGGATGGTCAAGTTATCACCCAAAACCAAACCAATAACTTAAGGTTAGATATCAAATATTCAGAATTAACTGGGGACCCATTATAATTTTCTGGGGTCTAAAATTAAATAACTGAAACTTTCAAGGGTCAAAATGGAATTTACCTTTCTTTAAGTGATTGGTCGGGTTCGGGTCTTTAATGGGTCGGATTCGGATCCAAACCCAAACGGGTTTTTATCCTTCTCCCTCTTCATTAACAGCAGCGCAGGCAGCAGCCCTGCTGCTTGCGCGCTGATCCTTGGCGGCCGGCTCTGGCGGCCGATCCTGGCCGGCGTTGTCGCCGGCGGGCCTCCCTGGATCCTTCGGTCGCCGCCGTTCTTCCAGGCCAAAGAGAGAGGGAGAGAGAGAGGAGTCATAGAGAGAGGGGGAGAAGGGGAGAGAGAGTAAGATGAGAGAAAAGATGGGGGAAAAAAATAGGAAAGAAAAATAAAAGACGAAGAAGAAGAAGAAGGATCCGCCGCCCCTCCGGCCGCGTCCTGCCCTCGCCGGCGCCACAGAGAGAGGGAGGAGAGGAGACTAGGAGGTTGGTAGAGAGAGAATGTGAGGGTAAAAATGAGGGATTTTGGCCATTTCCCCCCCTTAAAGATTTGCTTTATTTTCCCTCAATTGACACCTAGCACTCAAGTTCCAAGAATTAATCTCAACCATCCTTTTCTCATCTCCATGCACCTACTCCCACTCACATTATTTATTTTGGTATTTAGCTAGGTACTTATAGTGGTATTAATACCACATGAGTATTACATATATGATCACTTAAAATATTACCCTACTATCTCTCCGCATATACATGAATAATTTATATACATGTATTGTAGATATACACACTCTCCCACGTATGTACATCATTTAAACGTATGCAATATATATTATATATATATATATATATATATATATATATATATATATATATATATATATATATATAATCTTGTATTCACCAATTTAGAATACAACAATACTTATTTTCCATATCGTGTAACATCCAAAAAAAATTATCACCAAAATTATCAGTTCTAAATATTGATTTCATTTACGGGCCTCATCTGATTTAGTCTGAGATTAGAATATTACTTCATGGTTTAACAACCCGTGTTACAAGTATTATTCATATTCACAGTCTTGTATACTTGTAACTATATATTAAATCTTCAATCTATTTCTAAAATTTAGAGATTTGTTCACTTAATTTTCTCATTAATCATGTAACTTAATATTTTATCGGTCTCAGATATAATAGATCCAGATTAATTAGAACCAAGTATTATCTCATAATTAAATGTTAAACCAGAAATTAATAATAAAAAAATCAGGGTTGTTACAGAAGAACCCGGAGAAATCTATGTAAGCTCAGTTGGTTCACTACTAACATGATCGTGGCCTATGCTCTCCTAGTCATTGAGGAAGCGATCTCATCTAAATATAGGGAAGCTGAAATCAGTTCAGAGTCCAAGATGTGAAAGGATGTCATGATGGAAGAGATGAGTTCTCTACATAAGAACGAAATTATGAGCTATCAGAGTTGCCCAAGGGAAAGAAAGTGATCGGTTATAAGTGGATATTTGCAACGAAACAGGGATCTTCTGATGGTAATATTGTACGCCACAAAGCCAAATTAATAACTAAAGGCTATTGTGACGCTCCAATCCCGCGGGTACAGAGACGTCACTGTGACGTATATACGCAGGATAGAAATACCCTCACATATATACGCTAAGCATCAGTACATGCAAGAATAAGAGTGCGAAAGTACAGTAAGTAATATACATTCTAACAGAAAAGTACAAGTACATAGTTATCACAGGGAGTGATACAATATTAAAGGAATATTACATCACTAGAAAATACAAAAGTACGATTTACAAAGAGATATACATAACAAAAGCTGAGAAGTGCTCACGAGCAGCAAGAGGGGCCTCGAGAGCCAATCAGGAGAAGAGCTGGGAGGAAGAGCTACCGCGATGACCAAGCTTCTACTGCACTCTGATCGCCACAGAATGATCCGCTGCACACTCTGATCAGCTACGGTAAGGCCACCATAGTCCAGACTTAGGATCTGAATATGAGGATCCAGGGTTGTCAGATGCAACCCAGCGAATGCAAGAGATAAGGCCAAGTGGCATGCATATCAGGCACACGTGTACAGAAAGGTGTATCATGAATATAAGCACATATGAACATGAAATGAGACAGTAAGTAAGATAACTACAGGAAAACCATTTATACGAGCCCACATTACCGATCCGTGAGATTAGTACGTCGAAGGAATAATTCAAATAAGAAAACCCTCATATATATACCCTACACCTCACATCACTGTAATCTGAGTTTATATAACCTGAATTTGCCTTCACAATAACAGAATAATGAAACAGTATAGAAACCCGAAAATAATCAATCAAGTAATTCAACAAAGTAGCACATGTATTATGTGTAAGTGGTGAGCAGGATAATGTATTGTATCACAAGTCTCCCAAGTATAGATCAAGTGTATAGCTGGTCAGATATCAGGAGCATGTTATTATTATGTTATTAAGACTCATCTGATTTGTATACATCGGTATGTGTTCCATTTCACAAACCTCAGCATACAGATCGGAGAGTAAGTTATTGAAAACTTATGGAGATCGATGAACCATGCTTAGAATAGGTCCTGTACATGCCCGGGATAACGGTCAAGGAGTAGGTACTGAGCCGGAACGTACCGCTAGGTACCGGGACTTATTGTACGCCCGAACAGGAATAGGATGTCACCGCTCCCACAGGAATAGGCCCAGGGGCTTATGGCACACCCGGCAGGCAGGGGAGTATGGGTGCCAGTACACCCCACGGAAACACCTGGTGGCCTCCAGTTCGAATCTAAATATGTGACCAAGCGACACTTTAAGACAAACATAAACATAGAGACTATATCAGTACTCATCAGTTTCCCCTATCCCACTGTAAGTTATTCAATTATTATAGATTGTCCAGTGATAATATCCACAGGGTATTCACAGTAATCCTATATTCATGGTTATCCAATTATGGGGATCAACAGGAGTATAATATCATGAGTCTTTCTTTTTTAGGGTTTAAGTAGGAGCACAGGAGTTCAGAAGTACCAAATGTCTGGTAACAATATAATAATCATGCCAAGTCCCCATAAAAGTGATAATCATGAATGTACAATGTAATACATGTGTCAGGTGTAATAGTATCCAGTCAGGCGTCACAATATCAGGTCAAATGTGTCAGTACCAGGTGATAGCATATGTCAAGTATCAAGTGATAGCATGTCAATTGTTTGGTGTCAGATCTCAGGTGTCAGGGATTAAGTGTTAAGTGATAACATGTCAAGTACCAGTGTCAGATATCAAGTGTTAGGGATCAGGTGTCAGTTATAAACATATTAGCGTCAGGTAATTAACATGTCGATATCAGGTGAGTTGAACATAGAGTTACAACATCATATATCAGGTAATCATCCAGTCATGTAACATGGTACAGGAGAACAATATAGTTAAATATTTTAAACTCTTCACAACCATATTTATAACAATAGATTAATTTATTAATTAGCTATGCGAAGCCGTGCGAAGCGGAGCGTATCCAAGCACATCCAATGCAAGTATAATGTCAGTCCAATGAGTTATAATAACGACCAATATGTATTCATATAAAATGTTAATTTTAGAAAATCACTCGTATATCATATATCAGTTCACATAATGACACATCATGTATTAAAAAGCAGGATATCAATTATTAGGAATGTAGTGATGGTAGCCCGGGCACGGCCTGAACCAGGCAGGACCCGGGCCAGACCCGACCCGGGTTTGGGGATTTTTCGGGCCGGCCCGGGTCCTCCATTAGGCGGCCCACGTCCCAGTGGTTGTGCCAGGCCCAAAAGCAAACTCCAACGGCTCTTATAGCCATTAGGCTAGCCAGGCCGGGCCGGGCTCGGCCCGCCCAGCCCAACGGCTATTAGAGCCGTTGGGAGGGTGTATTGCAAATTTTTATTTGCAAATACCCCCTGCCTAATCTCAACGGCTATTATAGCCGTTGGGGGGTTTTGTATTTTTTTTTACAAAAACCCCTAACGGGTATATTATTGTTTTTTGTGTTTTTTGCAAAAAAATTGCTAAAAAATACTCACTTCTCCTCTATAAAAACCTCAACTTTTCCACTTCATTTCACACAACAAAAAACTACTTCTTTCATCTTTCTCAAGCTTTACAAACTCTCTTTTTTCTCTACAAGCTCTTCAAGGTCTCTCTACAAGCTCTACAAGCTCTCAAGCCTCAAGGTCTTTCATATTCGATGCGTTTGTCATATTATTAACTAGTGTGTACAAGATGGTTTGAAAATATTTAATGATTATATTCAAAATTTAGAGATATTATTATATTTATTAAAAGTAGCAGCCCAAGAAGGCAAACCTTCAGACAAATTTGTTCGGGCTTAGGTTACCTGCTAAAAAATTACCTCAAGATGTAAGAACTCGATGGAACTCAGCACATAATATGTTGAGTAAAACGATTCCTTATAAAGAGACAATAAATATGTTTATTTCTATAGAATTGCCTAACTGTTTTATTTCTGATGAGGAATAGCAAATTTGTGAATGGATTTGTGAATTTTTAAAAAAAAATTGAAAGAATAACAAAATTATTTTTTAGTATTTATTATCCAACGACAAATATAATATTTTATGAGTTAACTGAAATAAGTAAAATATTTTCTGAATGTAGAAATATTGATTCTATTCAAGATATTATTGTTCCCATGGAGAAAAATTAATAAATATTTTAAAGAATCTCTTTTTATCTTTTATTTTGCTGCTATTATGGATCCTAAGATTAAATTAATGGATGTAAATTATTACTTGAAAATTTTTATGAAAGAATGGAATATGAGGGTAGTTTTTCCCTAATGTGGGCAGATATTGATTCTCTATAAATAAGTTTATGATTTTTATGAAACTACTTACAGAAATAAATAATTTTCTTCATCTCAAAGTTCTTCAACCTCTAATAGTAGAAGAAAATTATTTTCTGGACTTTTATTTGCTTCCAAAAAAAATCTGTAACTTTTGACTCTTTAAATGAACTTTATTATTATATATAACGTGTTGTGACTCCTGAGATCGATCAAGACTCATGATTTGAAATTTTTAATATTTGGCATAATGGAATCACAGGTATCAACTTATCTTGTGCTTTTCATCATGACACATGATTTACTAACTCCTCCGGCATCAACAGTAGTTTCGGAGTCTGCTTTTAGTACAGGTGCCGAGTGCTGACTGCTATGAGGAACCATCTAATATCGGATGTGATCGAGATGACCACATGCGGGAAGGATTGACTAGATGCGGAAAAGAGAAGTCAAAATAAAACAATTGATGATCTCATCGAAGATTCTTCAGAAGACTCCCTAGAAGATGAATGAAGACTTGTATTTTTTATTTGTGATTGATAAAATGTATGAAGAATGAAGTCTTATAATTTTTTTTATGTATTAATGATAAATTTGAAAAAAATTTAATTTATACTTCAATTGTATTTGTATCAATTATCCATTTTATTGGATCATTAATAAAAATATAGACTTTCATTTCACGCCTTGTAATATTCTTTGCTAATTTTATCACAATTTGAATAAGTAAATTTTTGAAAACTTTTAGATTTTTTAGAATTTTTTAAGTTTTTTTAAGATTTAAAGGTTTTTTTTTTTTAACGATGGGCCGGCCCGGGTCTGGCCGGGGGCCGGGGCACCCGGGTCTTGGGCCATGCCCGGGCGGGCCTGGCCGGGCCGCCTGCCTGTTGGCCGGGCGGGAAGGGCCGGGCATGGCCCGGGCGGGCCAAATATGGAACCCGGGCCGAGCCGAGCCAGCCGCCTGTTGGCCGTGTTTGGTCCGGCACGACCCAATTGACATCCCTAGGTTCAGGCTTGGGCCACACATTGAACTATATACGAGTTGAAGCATCATTATGTACTGTGTGCATTTTTTGTTAGCTATTATAGGAGCTAAACACATTATGGATTTCCATGACCATGACACCCCGCGAGTATGGTGGGATGGATCCGCAGGATTGTGTAAAGCTAGAACAAGATTTATCATTGATTGTTCGTCTCCACAGGTATAAGAAGCACTTTTGCAGCCTACTTTCCTATAAGTTCTACCGCAAATTCCCTTAAGCGTCAAAAGGCTAGACCTCCAATTTTTTTTTGGTAGTTTGATTGTATCCCACTGAAAGGGTGTAGATGCTGACCCGACAGACTGTCCCAGAAAAATTGTCAGCATCGTGTGTTGCGTAGAGTTATCAGTTTAGCTGGGATGCGAGAGGAGTGAAAAATGTGCAGTACTGCGGCGACAAGTCTTCATCTTCTAGCAAGTGAGAGTTTTGAGCAATCCTAGTAAGAGAAATGTCGTTCGATCTTCTGAATCATGGGAGACAGCAGGTATAGCGTAGGTTTTGCTGCTGAAACCCGAATTGTCTTCTTGAAGCAGAGAGAAGTGGAATGCTAAAGGCACTGAGTGAATGTTGCAACAAATGGTTGATTTATTTATGTTGATTTTTTGCCCATATGCGCTTTGATAGACCTTAAGACGGTCGAAGTCTGCTTGTTTCGCCACCCACCTTGGCTGGAATCACTGGATGGTCTTAGATAGGGCAGCACACGAGAGGGCAGTGCTTAAAGCCTTCGTTAAAGTCACAAGAGAATTGGTGCAAGGGGGTCTCCCTGTTGAAGTCCGTTTGTTGGCGTAATCTTATGAGAGTAGTGTCCACACCACTTGATATGCCTTTTAATATTAAGCATAGCCATGAAAAATTGTCTGCGGCTAGATTTCTTGGTTGCTGTTGAGAATAGTCCCATATCGGTTGTTGGGGGCTCTTTGACTTTATATCAGTTCCTAGGCCCTCTCTTCTCAATGCGTCTTTTGGAAAGAGACTTTTCCTGAGTAACATAGTATCATATGTAGCGCTGGACTATCGTGATAATATTAGTGATGCGTCTCCTACCCGCAATGACCGTATGTGCCAGCTGATGGAAATGCTAATCATTCACTCTTTTATGTCTGGCATATCTGCATCGACATATGCAGCAATTGAATCCTCAAGAACGTTAATGTGCACATTTGTATCATATTAACAAACGAACAGTTGATTGGGATAGGCCAGGAGTTAGCAATGTGTTGCCCCGCACTTTGTCGTCTATTGATAGTTTCGAAGAAGAATGGTCTTGGCGGGCGAACCCTTTGCCCCCAAACAGGCTGAGGAGAAGGAGATGATGCAATACGTGTAAGAGCTTGAAGTGTCGAGTTTTGTAACAAGTCATGCCAAGACTCCGACAAAAAGACGTTTGTTAAATTACGATGATCGATGGGAACTACAATAGTCCGTGTAAACGGAAAACCATGTTGATGGATAAGCAATAGCTTGTGCTGTGCAAAAGTCTTGCATTTGAACAACTTGTGGGGATCTAGTCCATGTTTTTTTTGAGATAAAACCGTAAGGCAAGAGTTCCCGTTGTTTCATAATAAGAACTTAACGAAACATTCCCAAGATAGAAGGATACAAACGTGTATGGAACACTCATACACAATTTAATCCTTCAAAGAAAAAAGAAGGGAAAAAAGCAAAAAAAAAAAGCCACTGGCACCCCGAATCCATCAACGTCGTCTCAGAATCTGCCAATGCTAAGCTGGATCTAGGGAGTTACGGTCGGAAATTGCCACCCACCTTTCAGATCTGCAGTGTTGATGATGTCACCAGTCACAAACGTTGTGGTATCTGCAGCACTGATCCAGTTACCCTGTGATCAGATACCCTACCACTGACATCGTGGCGTCTCCCACCATCACAGTTGCGGCATTTGCAGCTCATATCTGACCAACTTTTAGCCCTGTCACCCATCATCGTCGTCGGTGGCATTTCCCACCACCGTAGTTGCGATATCTGCAGCTCATATCTAGCCAACCATTGGTCGGATCTCCCATCATCGAGCTTACTTTCGCAGACCCTTTCCCAGATCTGAGAGTACTGCAAAAAAAATTCCTTACTCTTGCTGGCCTTTTCCTAAATTTGAGAGCTCCGCAAAAATTCCTTACACTCACCGACCCTTGCACAGATTTGAGAGCTCGGCAAAAACCCTTCCTCTCTGCTCGAGTATCCACAGCTTAGCTTCTCCGGCCGGCCCACACTATCCTCTAGGGCGATGCTGCAATCGACCATTGTTCGGACGGCCTCTGGGCCCGCACGGTCTGCGCCCACCTCAGCACCTGCTTCACCTGTGCCACCAGCGACTGGGGGCACCGCCTCAAGTGAGGCGGTATCTGCTCTGGCACAAACCCCTCGGCCACCATGCAACCCCTCCCCTCCACCAACCCCATCCCCAACCTCACCCTCCAGCGTCTCATTAACTCTGGGCCCACATGACCAGCCCGACCCGACCCCCAAGCCCTACCCTGTCTGCTTCCTTCTCGTCGAGATTCGCTTTCTTCGTCCCTGCACCCCAACGCCCCCATTAACTTCATCGCCCTTCTTCGCTGCCTCATGCGACATGTCTTCCACCGACAGAATCCTCGTCAGCACTGCCACGATTTGGAATCGGACCATTCGTACTCTCATTCGCCGTGTCTGACAAGCGAAACCAAACAAGACCATCTAGCATCAAAGCCACCATGCAATTTTTCTCAGTCTGTCCACCACCAAAACACACCGGTAGTTTCTCTCTGTCTGATTTTTTTCACCTTTTCACATACAAATTCTCACGCTCGAGGGTCTTAGGTCGATACCACACCGACGCTCCTAACCTGAAAGGTGTCTCTTCTCTGTCTGCTCAGACAGATCTGATCGAAGCGTCCAGTCGCTTGTGGCGGAGATTTATCGTCTACAAAATGGTTTTCACTACAAACTGGTGCTTTCATTAAGATCTTGAGTCTACACTCAAGGTCTCCTCCCTTCCTACCAATCCTCCTCAAAAGCCCCTAGCGTCGATGGCCCTAAGAAGCAAACGATTGATCGGGAAAAATCGCGCACAAAAAGTGTATGTTTTGAAGTTAAGATTTAAAGTGTGTGTGCTTTGGCTTCCTCGATACTTACGTTATAGCATAGAGACTAAAACGAGTCGAATCCACAAGGAAGGGAGGCGATAGAAGCTTTACCGGTTGATTCATGTGTGTGTTAAAAGTTCTTCAAAGTTTTTAAAGAATGAAAAGAAAAGAAAGGAAAGGATGAAAAGAGAAGTACAGTGAAATACGAAGAAGTGGGATACATAGAAAAGAATGTATTTGTGGTTTTTGTTGTATTTCTAAATAAGTGAAAAAGAAAAAAACTCACGACTATTAACTACTAATGACTCCATCAACACGCTAACCTCTTAGTGATAGTTGCCTCACATGTATCATTGGCCATCACTAGTCCTTGGTTCAAGAGCGACTCAAGCATGACCCATATGTAACTCATCACAACCCAACTCAACAAACAAGTACAAGCTACACTTAAATCATCAAAACCCAATAAGAACAAGCATGAAGTAAAGTAATGTAAGCTTGTTTGTGGTTAGAAAGTTAGAGTGTTAGATCCATCATCATGAGCCATCAATGGCTCTGGCAAGGACAAGGCCAAATCGAGACTATTAGATTCATGTGGATTATCAAATAAGAAGTTAGACTAGTTAGTGTTTAGTAGTTAGTTGCCATGAGAGAAAAGTTAGCTACACATGTAAAAGAGATTAGAGAGAAGAAAACATAGAGAGGTAAAGAGAGCATCTTTCATAGATTGTCACCCTCTATTACAAGCACTCTTGCATTCCAAGCATGTACCACTCTCTCTCCCTATTACAAGATCTACAAAATGAAAATACAAGGAACGAAGATGAACTAACAAAACTAAACTACCCTAAACGATAACATGAAAATGAAACTATCCTAAACTCTGCATATCTCTGATCTGAAACCCCAGGGGTATTTATAGGCACCAGGGAAGAGGGGGGCCAGGGGACAGACCCTGGCCCAAAACGCAACTGCGACCGAGGCCATACGATGGCCGCGCGCGCGGCG
>JAVJIF010032727.1:0-53307 GCA_038442645.1 Agave tequilana
GGGCTTATATCTTTGATATCCGCAATAGTCCATCCCAACGCTGCTTTGTGTTCTCGTAGCACTCTCAACAATTTTTTCTTCCTTTGTTCCTATCAATGAAGAGAAAATAATGACTGACAGTGTAGAATTATCTTCTTAAAATGCCACTTTAAATGAGACGGTAGCTCCTTAAGCTCAAGCTTAGGTGGCTCTTGTATGGAAGACATAGTGTAGATGGAAGATATTTTAGCTCCATGAAATCCTCCTTAGAGAATATTGTTGTAGCCTCCAAGTAATTCATGCACTCTCTTTTGGCATGGTCTCCTTTTGTGTTTGCGTCAGAGTGGATGATGCATGCCTCCAACGGTAATGTGGGATACTCTTCTCTAAATATCTTCATTGTTAACTTATCCACAATATCACGAAAGCAACTTCATTGTCCATCAGGTACTTCATTACTTCGAAGATGTTGAAAGTTACTTTATCGTCCGACACATGAAGAGTCATTTTCCCTATCGGACGTCAATCAATATGTTATCTGTAACTAAGAAATATCTTCCTAAGATGATTGATACTTCCCAGCCTTTCCTCCATGTCGAGCATAATGAAATCTGCCAATAAGTAGAGCTTGTCTACTTTCATGAGTACATCTTCAATCACTCCCCGTAAATATTTGATGGATCTGTCATCAGTGGAGTGACACCATCGTTGGTATTACTTCTCCTAAGCCAAGTTTTCTAAAAACTGATAAAGACATAAGATTAATGTTAGCTCCAATATCACATAAAGTTTTTCAAATGACTATTTTCTATTGTGCATGGTATAGAAAAACTCTCTGGATCCTTTAGATTAGGAGGCAGTTTATTCAATATAATTGCGCTACACTTTTCATTGAGCATCACTATCTCATGAACCTCCAATTTTTTTTATTTCTCAAGATATCTTTCATGAACTTTCTATATTTATGCATTTGTGCTAAAGTATCTGCAAAGAGCATGTTAATGTACAATTTCTTAAACATGTTCACGAATTAAGAGAATTACTTATCTTTGTTCTATTTCCTTAGCCTCTTGGGGGAAAGGAATAGGTGAAACATAAGGCTTCACTGAAACCTTCTACATGTCTTTGGCCCTAGCTCTGCTTCAACTTCTGGAAGGCGGATTAGTTGTTCAGATGGTGAATTCGTCGTCTGTTGGTCTTTATCCTCATCTGGCTTTCTGAGTTCCTCTGTGTTACTTTCTGTTGTGCAAATTGAAAAGTATACCAATCATTACAAGTAATAAAGTTATGATGCAGAGTGTCGAACCCACAGAAATTGTATTTAAATACCACAATAACTATTTATAGATTTTATTTAAAAGCTATGAATATTTGAAGACATGAGTTAAACTAAATTAAAAGAAATGTTTTTATATAAGAACAATACTAGGTTGACGACTTTAGCGTATCTATTTCAGATTATTCTAATTAGTTTCACTAGAAACTTTATTTTAAGTATTCCGAACAATCAAAAAAAATCCTTTTCTATTTAATAATCTCCGTCGAGTATCATTAAATTTAACTCTAATCTAGAACTCACAATTTATTTATGTAGTGAATTTACTAGCCTAAAGCTGCATTAAAATCTGTGATTCTTCTCTACAGATTGCACAACTTATGCCTCTTTTATCGGTCTCAGCCTATAAGAAGTGAATTCTTTCCCTAAATGTGTTGCTAGATTTCTCCTATCGGTCTCCAACTTAACCATCTATATAACTGTGGCCATCAATTATTAGACTTTAAAAATAAAGAATAAAATTTTAATAAATTTTAAATAAGAACAATAGAAGCAAATTAATGTATGAATAATTTTCAATAGATAGTGTACATCTAAGCCCAAGTATAGAAATTTAATTCATAATTAAAAAAGTAAGAAATCATGATTTTGTAATTGAAAAACATTAAACTAATTAAACTAAAGAAAAGAAAGAAAAAACCAATTGAAGCTAGCTTCTTCTTCTGCTGGTCTCCTTCTTCAACATTCAATAATGGTGAAGAATATCAAAGCTTTAATAAAGAAGTAGTCTCCAAAATTGGCTCTCCAAAATACATTCTTCAAATACAAGAGTATACAGGTCCTTTTATAGACCTCAGAAACCCTAAGCGACCGAATAAAGACTTCTAAAACAAGTACAAAATACTAAACGTATTCAAAAAAAATTACATCAGCAACCAACTCTACAAAAGATACAAACCTCAATTCTCTACATAATAAGAGGTATAAAGCCAATGATCTCTACACAAGAGATGGGCACAAAGCCAACTCCTCTACACAAAAGGGAAGCATAAAGCTTAGGCATAAAGCTAAAAAGAAAATAAGGGTACAACACTTAGTGATCAAAAAGATCACAACAACACCTCTCATAATACAAGATTCTAGAGAATAGATTTTGTAATGAATAGCTCAAACTTGTAAGAAACAAAGATTTTAGAAATAAAGCCAAAAGAAAACACTTGAGAAAACTTCTTGAGAGATATAGAAACTAGAAACTTAAAACTTGACTTTCTCAAAACTTATTTTCTTTGATTTTTCAAAAATTTGAAACACAATACAGATATGAATTAAATTTTGGAAACTTGTTGAAAAACTCAGTTGAAAGTGGGCGTATTAGCTCTTGAAAATCTTGTTAAAAACTCACCCAAAAGCCCCTATATATAGGCCAATAGATAAACAAGCCATTGGAGTAAAAAATTGTCAGAATTGGCTTGTCGATGGACTGCCCGATCGACCATTTAACGGTCATATTTTTACTGTTTGAGCTTGTCGGTCGACCGGGGCGGTCAACCGTCCAGAGACCAACTCTGCAGAATTGGTTAACTTGGAGCACATTTTTTTAGGCCAAAATGTCTGAATTTGGAAACACATAGGAAGAATTTGTAGATATTTAAGTTATCTTTCTAATACATATTAAATCAAATCAATCTAATATCCGAGTAAAAAGTAATGATCAAAATACTAAAAGGTGTCAAATCAGAAAACTATAAACTGTTTTTAAAAGATGAACTGACTACAAATCAATATATGACATCCTTAACATTTGAATCAGAAAACAATCATTAAATAATAAATGTAGCCCAAAAAGTTATATTTGAAATGCAATTTAAATCATATGGTTCAATTTCAGAATAAAAAGTTATGGTCAAAATATTGAAAGAGTGTAGAGCAGATTAGCAGAACGGTCGACCGAGAAAACCCGAGAGCTCTACAGATATAATCAGACCGATCGGTCCATTGATCTCTTCTGTGGTCGACCGATCGGTCGATTGAGCTTATCTCTCTTGGTCTTGTGCATGTTTGTGTACGTCGGTCAACTGTGCGTTCGACTGACAGAGCAAATGAACTCCGCGGTCAACCAGCTCAGCCAGAAAAACACAATTTTGAGATTTTTAAATGAACTTTTGAAATACAATTAAATTCTAATAAATTTTATAAAAATAAGTTCATGTAATACAATGAAGTAAAATATGTGTGATCAAAAAACAACACATGTTATAAACATGTGAATTTGTTTTGAGATATATAAATTCAATCTAGAAACCAAAATCCTATTTTTCCATAAACCAAACTACTAAATGAAAATTCAACTATGATAAATATAAAACTTAAACTCTTGAATTTAACTCATCAAAATAAGTTTCTTAAACATTTTTGAAGTATCAATGTATTTGGATGAAATTAATACATATATAAACCAATGTAAACTTATTTTTGATGAAATCTATTCTGAAACCAAAAACTTATACTTGTTAAACTGAAACCAAAAACCAATAACACTTTGTGTGTGTATGTGTGAGCTTGAGCAATCAAAACTTATCTATACCTTACACAAGATCTAAATTTACAAAACTCTAGACACAAGTCTTCTTGTAGATCTTCTTCTCCAAGTAGACTCGATCCAAACTTGATTCTCCGAGTTAAACTCTATCTTGAGTACTAGATATGTTCTATAAGTTTGAGCTATTGAATCACCATGTGTTAGCTTTAAAGAAGCTAAACACCAACTAAAATCTTGATCAATATCTGAAACTTAAACACCACAAGATCATTAGTACTGTAACTACATGAGTTAGTCATCATCAAAACCAACAATCTCCTTATTTTTGATGATAACAAAACTCATGAAGTTATATATACATGAATAGAGAAAAGTTTTGTAAATGCTCCCTCTTAATAATGTATAACAAATAAACATATGAATATTCAATAAACCTCTAAAATATCAAAACAAAAACAACACGCTACTGAAAACATGTAAGCAAGACATGTATATATAAACTCTGAAATTCTCTCCTCCTTTTTGTTAATTCATCAAAAAGGGGTACAACGAACTAAGTAAATGTATATGCGATATAAATTTATGAAGAGGAGAAATGCATAGTTAACTCTCCCTGCATACATGTATTATATGAAGAAGGAATGACTAAATCCTAACCCACATAAGTATAATATGCAATGTATAGACGAAAATGTGAAACTTTCACTCCCCCTATATATATATGTACGATATAGAAAAGATAGGTTAATATCTTTTTATACAACACGCTCATCATAAATCTATATATAAAGGAGACGTTAAGTTAACTCCTCTTGCATATAGGCAATACATATCAAAATGATAAATGCTAATTAGCAAAGCAACTTGAAGTATAAATACCAATTTGCATACCAATTGAAAGTATGAATATTTGCTTAGAAATATTTTTCTCAAAAAAAAGATGGGAATAAGATACCAATTGAAATTTAAATTAAGAAATTTCTCTTTTTATTTTTGAAACAATCACAAAACCAATACATAAGCTCTAGAAAAATGATGAAACCGATTGAAATGAGCATCAATTCATGATACCAATTTGAAATGAACATAAGCTTAGCATGAAACAAATTTGCTATAGAAACCTATAGGAAATAGTTAAACATTCACAATAAATTATATATACGTACGATACCAATGAAAATTCAATACCACTTGAAATATAAGACATACATATATAGAAAAATAAGAATGAGTATATAAAAATCAAATATCATGAACATCATGTGTATAACTCATTAAATTTACCAACCTACATACACATGTCAAAAGAATAGTCATTTTAAGAATACAAAGAATGATCACCCAACCATCCGCACATTAAGGGTAGAAGTTTTCAAAAATAATAATTTAAAAATAGTTGAGTATAGATCAAAAACACTATCATGAAGAATAAAATAACTATTTTAAGATAATTTTTTTAAAACTAGTTTAAAATTCTTCAAATATAAACCAAATCAAATACATCTCATGGAGCATATATATTACACAAGAATTATCACTAAGATCAATAAAATACATGCAAGCTCATGAACACAAAATCATGAGTAAACATAAAGATGAGTACACTAAAATCGTGTAAATAACACATTCATGAAGATAAAACATTAAGGCTCTAAAAACATTCATCAAAACTCATATGATTTTTTTTATTTAATCTTTTGATATTTTAAACTAGATTTGAAAATATGAAAAATCAGGAAAACAGTTTCACAAAAAAATATATCATGATTAGTGGAAGAAAAAAACCTCAAATAATCAACTATATTCACTAACAAGATATTCGAGAAGTACATGAGTTAATCTTCAAAATATATGTAAATTTTATCAAAACTAGAGCATACATATATATACAAATATGAATTAAGTTCACTAAGTGACTCAATAATACTACATGTATATCTCATAATTTTAATAAGATTTACACATACATGAAGAAAATCAATGAAAAATAATCTCATAAAATATCATGCATGTAATCAAAACAAATGTATTATAAATCGAATAATATGCAAATACAATAATCATCAAAACTAACACGTACACATATAGCCAAACCACAAATGTATACACAAAGGATATGAATTATGTTAAGCACAAAAATAAAAGTGTATCTCAAAAGTTATACAAGAGCATTGCAAGTTTTAACAACAATTGCATCTATATATGTAAAAAAAATATGCAAAACATGGTATAAAAAAGAAGATAGAGATAATTATCAAAATCGGTAGGGTTAGTCTCTATTTCTTCAAAACTAGGTGGTCCTCTCATCTAAACTCCTTGATAGTGATGCATTCATAGATATGGTTCATTAGACTCTGATTACATCCACCATCAAGGCAACAAGCCTCTCACATTTTGTGACAGCTCACATCTACATCAAAAACACTCGGTGTGAATTTTGATACCCAAACTTTTTTAGATCCTTGGGGGTTAGTACCATTACGAACCCAAATATGTTATTTAAAATATTTAATTTATCAAAATGAAATTTAGCTAAGTGACCTTTGCGGCCACAATGTGAACAATGATACATATTGGCATACTTTTGAGTATGATATGTATGTGCATGTCGTGAAGTATGTGCATGAATAGGTGGATCTTGTTTCCTTTAAAACAAAGATTCTAGACGTTTATAGTCAAAAAACACATTGGCTCAAGGTTGAGCTTAAACATTCAATGTTCTTTTTTAAAACACAAATCTCATTTTCAATAATAGGTGACGAAACAATACTAGCATGAGAAACAAAAAAAATTTCTTGAAAAGAGAAGTAGAAGCATTTTTCGAAGATACTTTTTTTGACATACAATCTCTTTTCTTTGAAAAATCAAAGCAATTTTGTTTTTCAAAGAAATATTTTCTTTCAAAACAAAATCAAATTTTAAAAATAAAATATCATTTTCTTTAGAAGCAATATCCTTCTCTTTGAAACCAAAACTACTTTATTTTTCAATGAGTCATTTTCATTTAAAGCAAAATCAAGTTGACTTTTCAAAAAATCATTTTCTTTACAATAACATCCTTTCTTTCAAAACAAAATCTATTTTTGAAGACAAAAACTCATTTTTTTAATTTTTAAACTCTTATTTTTCAACAATTTATATTTGCAAGTAAATCCTCATAAAACATAGCAAGTTCATCATTCAACATGCTCCTCACTAGACATACGATCATTATCATTAGACACTCTTACACTATCATCAAGATTGGATTTCGAGTTTACCTTAAGAGAGTCATTCTCTTAGACCATGTAGTATGCTTGTTCAGAATCGGCTTCACTTGATTCTCTCTCCAAATCATTTGAACCTTGTTTTTTAAGAGAGATCAACGTGTTCTACACTGTAAAGGCGAAATCACAATTAAAAACCTTAGAAAGATTACTATTGCTAAGTATTTGCTTTAGTACAATCATGGCTTGTGCATTACCCTCAACATATTTACCATTATCAATGTATGGACTTTTAGTAGTGGCAAGATAAACATGTAATTCTAAGGCTTTAAGATATGACCTCATTATAAATATCCACATGTTGATATTAGAAAAACATCAAACATAGGTGGATTAAGATAATCAATGAGTGTGTGAAACAAATATGAATGTGTAAAGCAAATATAGAGATTAGTACAATAAGGATCACTCGTCGATGGTTAAATCGAATATCAGGAGCACTAGCTCTGATACCAATTGAAAGTACATCTAGAGGAGGTGAATAGGTGGCGCTAATCTAATGCAAAATTTAAAATTTTTACACTAACAAAACTAAACACAAGTAAATTTCAAAGAGTGAAGCCGAATTTTCGGTAAAGGGCTCTAGAACTTCTCCTCAAGATTCCTCTAAATTAAGAGTTGAGGTGCTTCAAAATTTCTCTTGGAATGATATAAGTGTAAGCACAATATCAAGTATGTATATAGAGATGAGCAATGAAAGCAATGTAAGATATAAATAAGAGTAGAGTAAGAGAGAGATAGAAAACTCAAACACAAGGATGTGTTACGAGGTAGAGCATCAAGCTCTACATCTTCCCTTTCACCGCGTGAAGGATTTCTACAATCTCCACTAAGAAACTCCACAAATAATACAAACCTCAATCCTCTATGCAATAGGAGGCACAAAGTCAAGACACAAAGCCAATGATCTCTACACAAGAGATGGGCACAAAGTCAACTCCTCTGCACAAGAGGGAAGCACAAAGCTAAGACCCAAAGCTAAAAAGAAAATAAGAGTACAATAATTAGTGATCATAAGATCACAAACAGCATCTCTCACAATACAAGATCTTAGAGGAAAGATTTTACAATGAATAGCTCAAGCTCAAAGATTTTGGAAATAAAGCACAAAGGAAAACACTTGGGAAAACTTCTTGAAAGATATAGAATTAGAAACTTAAAACTTGAATTTCTCAAAACTTGTTTTTTTTTATTTTCCAAAACTTTGAAACACAATAGAGATTTAGATTTGGAGCACAAAAACTTTTGAAAAACTTGTTGAAAAACTTTGTTGAAAGTGAGAATATTAGCTCTTGAAAATCTTGTTAAACACTCACCCAAAAACTCATATATATAGGCCAATAGATAAACTAGCTTGGGGTTAAAAACTGCCATAATTGGCCTATCAATCGACTATCCAGTGGACCGTCCAACAGTTATATTTCTGACCGTTTGAGTCTAGCGATCGATCGGATGGTCGACCGTCCAGAGACCAACTCTGCACAATAGGTCAACTTGGAGCACATTTTTTAGGCCAAATCATCCAAATTTGGAATAAGTATATAATAAGAATTTGTATATATTTAAGTTATCTTTCTAATACAACTTAAGTCAAATTGATCTTAAATCAGAGTAAAAAGTTATGATCAAAATACTGAAAGGTGTCAAATTAGAAAACTATAAACTATTTTCAAAACATGAACTGAATTCAAACTAATATATGACATATTTAACCTTTGAATTAGAAAATGATCATTGAAAAAGAAATATATCCCTAAAAGTTATCTTTGAAATGCAATTAAATCACATTGATTGAAAATCAAAATAAAAAGTTATAGCCAAAATACTGAAAGAGTGCAGAGCAGATCAGCAGAACGGTCGACCAACCGGTCGACTGAGAAAACCCGAGAGCTCTACAGATATAGTCGGTCGACCAATCGATTGACCGATCTCTACTACGATCGATCAGTGTATCAACCTAGCTCAGCTTCCTTGGGCTCTTGCATGTTTGTGCATGTCGGTAGATTGTGCAGTCGACTAGTAAAGCAAATGAGCTCTGCGGTCGACTGGCTCAGCCCAAAAAAACACAATTTTGAGATTTTTTAAATGAACTTTTGAAACTCAAATAAATTTCAATAAATCTCAATAAATTTCATAAAAATAATTTCATGTAAATACAATGAAGTACAAATATGTGTGATCAAAAATCAACACATATTACAAACATGTGAACTCATTTTTGAGATATATAAATTCAATCCGGAAAACAAAATCGTATTTTTTCAAAAACCAAACTACTAAATGAAAATCAAATTTTGATAAATATAAAAGTTAAACTCATGAATTCAACTCATCAAATATGTTTCTTAAACAAATTTGAAGCATCAATATATTTGGATGAAATCTAATACATATATAAATCAATGTAAACTTTTTTGAAGAAATCTATTCATGAAACAAAAATGTATGCTTGTTAAACTGAAACTAAAAACTAATAGAAAACTTTGTGTGTGTGTGAGAGAGCTTGAGCAATCAAAACTAATCTATATCTTACACAAGATCTAAACTAACAAAACTCCAGACACAAGTCTTCTTGTGGATCTTCTTCTCCATGTAAATTTGAACCAAACTTGATTCTCCGAGTTAGACTCCATCTTGAGTACTAGATATATTCTATAAGCATGAGCCCTTGAATCACCATGTGCTAGCTTCAAAAAAGCTAAGCACCAACTAAGATCTTGATCAACATTTGAAACTTAAACACCACAAGATCATCAGTACTATAAGTACATGAGTTAGTCATCATCAAAACTAAAGTAATGGGCTTTTGGGTCAACAGTAGTTTATTTAAAAGAATTACACTGTACTTCTCATTTAGCATCATTGTCTCATAATCGTCCAACTTCTTTTAATTTCTCAGGATATCTTTCATGAACTTCCCGTAGTTTGGCATCTGCGCTAAGGCCTCCGCAAAAGATATGTTAATATGCAATTTTCTAAACATATTTATGAATTGAGAGAATTACTTATCTAGTGTTTTGTTTCCTTAGCCTCTGGGAAAATGGAACTGGCGAAACATTGCGATTCGCTGGTGCTTTCTTCACAGGCTCTGGCTCTAGTTCTAGTTCAGCTTCTGGACAGCGGATTAACCCTTCAGATGGCGGATCCATCATCCTCTGGCATCTGCTATCCTCTGACATTCTCTGTTCATCTTTGTGCTCTCTTTAGACTCTTCTGAGCTCTCTGCATCATTGTTCCTTGGTTGTTCATGTTTCAATTGCCCACCACTCAATAGTGTTATTGTATTTGCATGCTCTTTTGGATTCTTCTCGGTGTTGCTTGACAATGATCCTTGCGTTCTATAAGCTAGTACAGTAGCATTCTGGCCTATCTGTACTTCCAGAGCATGTATGTATGATGTTGTGCTCTTTGGAATTGTATTGTATTGTTTGCAAGTTGCGCTACAGCTCCTTCCCAACCTGATTTCTTACTCCTTGTTGTTGGCATTATTGTTGTAGTTATTGCGACTGCGGTGGCTGAAAGTTCGTCTTCATGTTGTTCCCCCATTGCAGATTTGGGTGGTTCCTTCATCCTAGATTATGCATGTTGGGGTAGGAGTTATTCGGCCTCTGATAGTTATTTATATAGTTTGCTTGCTCATTTTGCTCGAAGGCAAAATTGTTGCCAACTTGGCAATTATTATTATCACGACCCCCTCCGCAAAAATCACAAGAGTTTGTTTGTATAGAACTTACAGTGGTCGCTTCAATTCTCTTCGTTATTATCACCAACTGTGCTTGAATTGCTGATATAGTATTGATTTCATATACTCCTGCGATCTTCTTTGTTGGCCCCCTTGTTGACTGCCATTGATAATGATTGGATGATATCTCATCAAGCTTCGTCTAAATTCTTACTCATCAACGCTTCGCCAGCTGCAGCACCTATGATCATCTTTGTATTGGGTTGGAGTCTACTGTAGAAGAATTGGATCTCCAACCATGGGCTAGCCTATGGTTTGATACCTCATTTAGAAGCACTTTGTACCTTTCCCATGCGTCATGTATGAATTCGTCATCGAGTTGGGTGAAGGTCATAATGTCGCTCTGCAATTTAGATACCTTGGCAGGTGGTAGATATTTGGCCAAGAGGGCTGAGGCCATCTTATCCCATGTCGCGATTATCTCCTTGGGTAAAGAATAGAACTATATCTTCGCTTTATCCTTTATAGAGAAAGAGAAAACATCAATCTTATCGCGTCAGAGGAAACTCTATTGTGCTTCTGAGTATCGCATATCTCCAAGAAACTCTTGATGTACTCATTCAGATCTTCATCGGGTCCTCCAAATTGGTAAGTGTTTTGTACCAACTGGATTACTTTGGCCCTCAACTCAAAGTTATTTGCAGCAATAGTAAGCTTGATGATGCAAAATGTAGCTGCTGAGGTGAATTGCACAGTGTAGTCTCGCAGTGCCTTACGTTCTTCAGTGTTTGTCATCTTCACTTCTCGATCTCTCTTTTCCTTCAATAAGCATCTGATGGTTCTCTCAATTTCAGGATCAGGTTCTGTTAGCTCAGAGCTCCTAAAACATCGCATACAGATCATGAATCAGTTCCTGAAATCTGGACTTTAGATTCAACCTCTGGACGGCAGATCCGCTGTTAGGATGGCGAATTCATTGTATGTTAGTGTCCTCCTGAATTCTGCTTCTTGTAGCCTGAAACAGAAAAATTGTAATGAACGTTTATACAGAAAAATTAAAAATTCAAAGTAAGATCAGATTTAATTGTTAGTGATATTAAATTAACAATCCCCGAGAATGGCGCTAAAAACTTTGTGTGCAAAGCTGGCAAGTATATCAATCATTACAAGTAATAAAGTGATGATGAAGAGTATCGAACCCACAGGGATTGTATTTAAATACCAGAAGTAACTGTTTCTAGATCTTATTTGAAAGCTATGAATATTTGAAAGAAGTGAGTTAAACTAAATTAACAGAAGTATTTTTAATATAAGAAAAGTATTAAGGTATGACAACTTTGACATATCCATTTCAGATTATTCTAATTAATTGTATTAGAAACTTTATTTTAAGTATTGCTAACAAGTAAAGAATCTTTTGGTATTTAATAAACTTCATCGAGCATCCTTAAATCAAACCCTAGTCTAGAACCCACAATCTATCAATCTAGTGAATTTACTAGTTAAAGCAGTATTAAGATCTGTGATTTTTCTCTAAAAATTGTACAACCTCTGTCTTTCATATCGGTCTCGGCCAGAAAAAATAATTTCTGTCACTAGATGTGTTGCTAAGTTATCTCATGTTGGTCTCCAATCTAACCATTTATATAAATGTGGCCATCAATTATTAGACTTTAAAACAAGAATAAAAATTTAGCAAATTTTAAATAAGAACAACTAGAAGTAAGTTAATGTATGAATAATCTTCAATAGATAACCTACATCTAAGCCCTAGCAAAGTAAATTTAGTTCATAATTAAAAAGTAAGAAAACATGATTTTGCAATTGAAAAACATTAAACTAATTTTACTAAACAAAAATAAAAGAAAAACCCAATTGAAGCTGGCTTCTTCTTCCTCTGATCTCCTTCTTCAAGATTCAGCAATGGTGTAGAAAATTAGAGCTTTATTAAAAAAAAATAGTCTCCAAAATTGGCTCTCCAAAATACATTCTTCAAATACAAAAGTATGCAGGTCCTTTTATAGACCTCAGAAACCCTAGACGACCTAATAAGGACTCCTAAAACAAGTATAAAATCCTAAATGTATTCAGAAAAAATTACGTCAAAAACCGACTCGACAAGATAGCAGATTCACTATAGAATATGGTATTTTCATTGTTCAATATAATACATGACCAATTATGAATCAGATAACAACTGGCTCAAGCGCGTCTCGTGCTTTGACTGGTCAATGACAGATTCACCGTCTTTACGGTAGGTTCGCTGTAAATTTGTAGAATCAAGCTCTTAGTTTATGCACTTTATTCAATATCTTTATTGTTAATTGCTATGCATGAGTTAAGGGGGAGCTTCTATGAAGCTTAACTTTAATCCATACATATATAACTCCATGAGTTTTGTCATCATCAAAAAGGGGGAGATTGTTGGCTCAAAGGCCCATCGCTCTAGTTTTGATGATGATTAACTCATGTAGTTATAGCACTAATAATCTTGTATTTAATTAGTCTCAGATATTTGATCAAGATCTTAATAGGTGATTAGCTTCAACAAAGGAGTTTTTAGGAGCTAACAATGTAGATTCAAGAGCTCGCGCGTCAAGATCGCATCTAGCACTTGGTTTGAGTTAAGCTCTTTGGATCGTGATTAGATCGGGTCGTCTTGAAGATGATGATCGTCAAGAAGGCTTCAGCTTGTTTAGTTTGTGTTAGATCATGTGTAAAGATAGATGGTATTGACATGCTCAAGTTCACACACACAAGTTTAATAAGTTTGATTTTTGTTTTAACCGGTTTGGATTTCGAATAGACAAATATATGATTTTCATGAATAGATAGAATCAAAATAAGTTTACATGATTTAATCTATATTAGATTTCATCTATATACATATATGCTTCACATATTTGGAAAAACTTATTTTGAGGATCCTATTCATGTGTTTGGAGTTTTGTATTTAACAAAACCTATTTTTGGATTTTATATCAAAAACATAGATATATATATCTTATATGTATATTAGATTCTATCTATATACAATATGTTTTAAATTTGTTTCAATATCATGTTTTTGTATTTATACAAGTTTTGGAGAAAATGGTTTTTCATTTCAAAATCCAAATTTTTGAAAATATAGTTTTCGTTTTTAAGCCAAATTTCTATATCACAAAAATGGTTCAAATAGTTTGTAATATGTGTTGAAATTTTAGAAACACATATTTGTTCTTCAAATATTTGTAAGAACTGATTTTTGTGAAATTTATGAGTTTTTATGCGATTTAATTGGTATTAAATAATCTAAGTTTTTAATCCCTAATTATCCAGCCAGATCCACTAGCGGTCGACCGGACCAGGGACCAGTCGACCGATGTGCACGAGACGCGCACAAAGGCCAGCTTACACGGACGGTCAATCGCACGGTCAACCGACTGTAAGCACCCAACTCTCGGGTGCGGCCGGTCGACCGGGCGGTCGATCAGAGGCACAATGGTCAAAAATATGACCGTTGCGCCAGTCGACCGGGCGGTCGACTGGAAGGGCAGTCTGGGCATTCTAGACAGCCAACGGCTATATTTTTGAGAGGGATATAAATATCCATCTCTTGGGCTGCTTTCTACAAGAATTTAGAAGAGAAAATTTTCTATCTTTCAAGTGTTTTTCAGCAAAAGTTTTTGTGGTTAAAAGCTTTATTTTTATTTGTTTTCAAGGGTTAGAAAAATCAAAGAAAAAGAGTCTTTGGGGAAATTGTTTTGATCTTCATATCTATTTCATTCTAGTATTTTTCCCAAGTGTTTTTCTTTGTGATGTGTTTTTCAAACACCTTGTATTCTCACACTTGAGCTATCATCTCTATCCTATCTATAAGATCTTATTTTTGTGAGAAAATTGGTTTGTGGTCTATTGAGATCACCAAGAGTTGTTTGTGATCTTTGTGATCACCAAGACTTGTAATCTTTATTCGCTTTGGGTTTGCGTTCATCCCTCTTGTGTAGAGGTGATTGAGATTGTGATTTGGTTTTGTGGTTATCCCTCTTGTGAAGAGGTGAATGTGGTTGGTGTTTGGCTTAGTGTTGTATCCCTCTAAGTGTAGAGGTGATTGTTGTTTGGCTTAGTGCCTTATCCCTCATGTGTGAGGTGATAGTTGTTGTGCCTTACCTCTTATGTAGAGGTGGTGTTGTTGGAGAGAGGAGTTGAGTACTCCTAATTTGTATTTGCCAAATTCTCAGTGGAGGTTCCCTGTGTGGGAGGTCATGTGTGGAAATATAGTGGAATCCTTCTGTGTGAAGGCGGGGATGTAAATAGTGGCTCGAATCTCGAACATATCTTGGTGTTTGTGATTGATCCACTATCTCTAAGTTCTCTCTCTTATATCTTGCATTGCATCATATTATTCATATCATATATATGCTTGGTATTGATTGTGTGCCACACTATTGTTGAACTAAGAGAGCTTCATATAGCACCTCAACTCTTGTTTAGAGGAATTTAGAGGAGATAGTCCAGAGCCCGTCACCGAAAATTCAGCTACACTCTTTGGTTACACTTGGTGTGTTGCAATTAGTTTTTAATTTCGCATCATTTGTCATTAGATTAGCCATACACCTATTCACCCCCTAGGTGTATTTTCAAGTCCATCTTTCAGTTCCCCCCAAAAATTTCGGTGGAGGCTTGTGAATTTTATCCTTTCATCCGAATTTTTATACATGGCACCTAGCGATGTAATGGGTATGGTCATCTGTTTCCTGATAGAATTAGGGAGTGGAATTGGCCCACCTTGATCTACGATAATTCTGAGAATGAGTGTTTTACTGCCCTGTTAAGATCTTCTATTCTAGTATTGACATGACCACAATGGACCTTGACAACAATAGATTTACTGTGCATCTGGAGACTGGGGACATAGTTGTCCTGGTTGACATGATAGAGGACTACACGCAAGTCCCCAGCTACCCACATCATAGCGAACCCCTTCCTTTGATTGAGTATATGTCCATTATAGGTGCTCGATGCACCGAGCAAGACCGTGGGCTTAAGGCCAGTGCCACTTTAGAAATGTTCATTGTGTTGAACGATGGATCCAATGCCATATTCTAGGCCTTGACCATATCACTTCTTTTAATAGGCCGGTGTTGCAGATTATTCAAAACTTGATGACTAGGCACACACGGTCTGCCTTAACACGGTCATACTTCGCAGCCTCATCACCAATTCTACACGCACTAAGGGTGCAAAGTACTCGCATCCTATCTTAGTGACTCATTTGTGTAGGAATTTCCAACCAGATGAAGTCTTCTCTTCATATGGCTGAGTATTTGTCACCCAGAACGGATAACTGGTGTGTACAACAGTTGTTTACATGCCGTATGGACTCTTAGTGTCCAACCTGAGGACATCCCAGCTGAGTCCTTTTCTGAGAAACTGTCAGAGAAAGATGATGAGCCTGCTTTTTGGCGGCAACCCCCGCCTACTGATTCTAGAGCATTTATGTCTTCTATCTGGAAAGGCATAAAAAAATTTTCAAGGGCCAGATTAGGTTGAGGAGGCAGATAGAGGAGCATACCATACGTTTGGATCGTATTAAGGAGGGCTTACGGAGATCACGGTTGGTCGGTCCATGCACTTCGACCGGTCCGAGCCGTAAGAGGGGGTGATATCCTTTCACTACCTTATTTCATGCATATGTTTTATTTTGCATACATTGGGGACAATGCATAAGATAGGTATTGGGGGTGGGTACTAACTTAGATTTTGATTTTTTTAAGGATTTTTAGTTTCTTTTAGACTTTATTTCTCCTTTCTTTTTAGATTTTTCTTTAGGATTTTTTCTTTTTGTTTCTTTAGATTTTTTTCCCTTTTATATTTTTCTTTAAAAATGTAAATAAAAAAATCAATTATGTTTGATCCATTTTGAAAAAAAATTAACTTGATCTTAGGGGATTAGGGAAACTACAAAACTAGGATTTCTTAAAATAAGTTTAAATGAGAAGGATTGTTGGATTTTTTGGTTAAGAAAGAAAGAGTAGAAAGATAATTGGATTTTAAATTTTTCCTACATATTTTATACATTTAAACGTTGAGGGATTAAAACAAAGACCTAAATACCTTTATTTTATAAAAAAATATAGATATATATATACAATAAATATATATAAGAAAATAAAATATATATATAATAAATACTTAATCATCAATTAAGCTGGTTAGTTGTGCCTTAGAAGCATGATCAGTCATGCCCAATAGTGGTTAAGTCCTTAGTGTTCGTGGCCTAGTTTACTCGAGTCCTTCAACCCGAGGGATGTATTCTCATCTGGTTCCCTAAAATTATCTGGCCTGAAAGTCATCGGCTTAAAACTCGCTACATAGGTAGATTAGAAAGACTAATGAAGCTAAGGGAAATAATAAAATGTACATATATGCCTATAGTAAAAAAAAGAAGAATATATATATATATATATATATATATATATATATTATATATATATATATATATATATGAAAATATAAATAAAGGTATCATAGTCTAAGTGCAATTCCTCATACATATAAGTGTATATATTTTAGGCTTGATGAAAAATTCAATGGTCAATCTACTCTTGAAACTTGACCCTAATTGATGACAAAACTTCAAGTTAAAACTTATAATTAAGAAGGAATAGTTAGAGTTAATCCAAAACCTAAAGATCATTTATTTTGTAGAAATGGATCAATTAAAAAATCTTTTTCTTTTTTCTCCAAAAACCACTAACATTTCTTTTTCTTTCTTATGGATTTTATGGGTACAATCCGCTGAAAACCCTCAGGATACAACACTCCTCTTCTAGGGGTAACCTAAAGGTTTAACTGCTTGTTGCACATGCTCAGTGCAATCGTGTCACCTACGAAAGTGGTGTAATAATTTTATTTAGGATTTTTTCTTTCTTTGCTTATTTTGCTCAAGGACGAGCAAAAGCTAGGTTATCAATAAAATTGAGGTTTTAATGGGTCTTTCTCTTAAATTCAGGTTAACACTTTAATGGAGAAGAAGGCCCAAATTCAAGCCAATTAAAAGATTTAAAGGAGATTAAAAAGATCACAATGCAAAGAAGCCCACATCTGCAACGAACCAGAGAATATCTGTGTTCTAGAAGCTCCTACAGTACACCTAGGCAAATCCAGCCTTTCAACGCGATCGCTGGCATAACGGCCAAGATTGTACAGCAAAAAAACGGCTTTGGCCGCGGATCCGCGGCAGTCCTTCGGTCGTTGATGTAGCGTTTGATCCTGCTACTGTGATTGAAAGCGATGAGTGTCCTAGTGCCTATATAAAGATCCCCAGGGCCTATGTTGATTCCAGTTAGAGATAGCCATAAATTTTAGGAGAAAGCTTAGGATTTCTTTAGGGTCTTCTTTAGTAATCTCTTGTAATTTCGTTTTTTCTTTTTAGATTTCAAAAAAGAGAGAGGATGAGGTTGATATCTCTGTAATTGAGAGTGACAATTAAATGTAAAGTTCATGGCCTTCCTCTTCTAATTTCTTACTCTTTTAATTCTTATCTTTTAATTCAAGATTTTACTTCCTTGCACTTTAGTTTACTATGCTTTCTTCTTTACTTTACTTCTTCATGGCTAGCTAACCTTCTAACATGACTAACTAACCTCTAACACTACTAACTACTAACTCTTGGATGATACTAACTCATATGATTCATTAGATGCTTATAATTTCTAGTTTTGTGCTTGACAAATCTCTCTGATTCTGAAGATGAGTGTTGTTTTGATCTTAATGAAAGTTTTGCGATTCCCTCCATATGATTCATGTGTGCCTCATTTAGAGTCTTGTTTCTTTAGCAATAGCCTTGATACAATATGATGATGGGTTCACCTTAATATGCTAACAAATTAATGCATTAGCTTCTTATTTCATGCTAGATAGACTATGGCTTTGATGATCTAATGAACTTGGCATTCCTGTTATGCATATCTAAATTGTGAATCTCAAATTCTTATGTTCATTGGGAACCTAAGGAGGCCACATAACCAAGCTAAGAGAGGAACACTTCAACAAATTGGGCCAACTTTTAGACTTGATGAATCAAGATGGACAATAAGCCAATGAATCTACATGAGATACAATTCATCCAAGAGATTAGTAAGTTAGTAGTGTGCAATTGTTAGTTAGTCATGACTTCCCTCCTATTTGATAAAAACTTTCCTTTTTCTAAATCTTTCTTTTTCTAAAGCAAGGTCTATTTTCTACTTTTTCAAATACCATATCATTCATCGTTTTCATTCTACCTTCCTTATTTCCATGTTCCTTTTCTTTTAACACAAAAACAGTCCACAATTCCATCATCTTCTTTTTACTTTCTTTTCCTTTTCAATTTTTGAACAATAAAGAACTTTCGTTTTATTTCAAAAACAAGAACAACAAAAAACCAAGAAAGCTTCCATCGCATACCTCCCTGCGAATACGACCCGTTATAGTATTTGCTACATATGGTAGTTCGAGGGAACACATAACACTACATGCATACCCAGAGCTTGAACATTGACATGTGGACTGCACGGTTTGCTTTAAACTTCTGCTCCTTTTCCATACTCGAGCACGGGTCATGATCAACAAGAGGGACTGCGATAGAAGTTTTTCAGTATTCTTTTTAAATTACTTAAATTGGTTAAATATTTTTTCTTAGTTTAAAAAAGAAAAATAAAAGAAAACTGTATTATGTTAGAAAAAATGAGGAGTAAAAAGAGAAGAAGAAAATGGAAAAAAATGTTTGAATTTTTGATTTTTTTAGAAGAAATTAAAAGTGATCGTACACATATTTTACATTATTTTTATTACACGCTCACATTTATCCTGTAATAAATCCTGCAAATTCTTTGTCTTAATGTCTTATTTTGTAGGTTTGTCTTAATGAAGAGAGAGAAGATAAGACCAAATAAAAGACAGTTGATTTAATTGGATCTATTTTGTTAATTGAAGATAAAATCCAATAATTACAGTTAAGATCGAATTTAGAAGAATCAATTTGGCTAGCTTGAAGAATCAAAGGGATATTGTCAAATTCAGAGATCCAAAAGAGATATTATCAGAAGATCTTTTCTGTTGGTAAAGCGATTTTGTCTATATCTCCAACCTTATCAGAAGATATTTTTTGTTGGGCCAGCGATTTGGTCTCATCTTCAAGCACGCTCTTTCTTATCCATTTTAACTTATAAATACCATCACTTTAGAAGGTAAAGGGGCACCACTTTAGCAGAGTGCATAGGCTAGGCTGTTCTTTAATTCTAACCCAGGATTTTTGATTTTTTTATGTAATTGAGATCAGAAAGAGGTTTCATAAGAGAAAGAGAAGAAGGTTGAATCGAGAAGTGATGCCAGTGTAAGTTTCATCTGTAAGATCACCTAGAGGAGGGTGAATAGGTGATGGCTAACCTAATGGTCACTTAATGACAAATAATGCAGAATTAAAAACTATTATGACCTAAACAAAACTCTTACACTAAACACCACGTATAACAAAAGAGTGTTGTCGAATTCCCCGTGAAGGGCTCTGGACAAACTCCTCTAGATTCCCCTAGATAAGGGTTGAGGTGACGCGTTGGCTCTCTTGTTAAATACAAGTGTTAGCAAACACCCAAGCATGTATATCAATGAGCACAAATGAATATATCAAGCATATAAAGATAGACAATAAAAGTATGCAAGATATAAAGACAAAGAGAGAGAGAGAGTGAGCAATCACAAACACAAGGGATTTGTTTCGAGGTTCGAGCACCCTTGCTCTACATCCCCGCCTTCGACACACGAAGGATTTCCACTATAATCGATCCCAATGGATCACCCGGTGCCGCAACACCTACAACTCTCGGACTCCCTAGTCCGTACACACCGCAAGCCCACCGGCTCGCCAAGGCCGCACCTCAAACACGGAGTTCACACACGAACCCGAAACCACCGAGTCCCCACTAGGACCCGAAATAATGCGAACACAACCGTCCGCCTCCTCAAAGGAACAAAGTAGAACTTTGGTGATCACAACTCTTGATCACCTAAAATCCTCTCACAATAACACTCCCTATAGGGTAGATATAGCAATGGATAGCTCAAGTGTTGTGTGAGAAAACAAGGATGGAAGAGGTGGAGGAAAACTCAAAGAAATTCTCTTTTACACTCTTGATAAAAACTCTCCTTTTAATTGGAAGTATTGGCTCTAAATTTTGTGGAGAAAAACCTCTGAAAAGAGTAGGAAAAACTGGCTCTAAAAGTCTCCAAAATCTTATTGAAAAATAATGACCAAACCCCCAAATTTATAGGCTCAGAAAAACAAGCCGTTGGGGTCTGTCAGGCCTAACGGTCGACCGCCAATGGTCGGATTTCCGACCGTTGGAGCTACTAGTCGACCGCTCAGTCGACCGACCAGATACAGAAAGCAAGGCTCTCTGGTCCGGTCGACCGTCCGGTCGGCCGGCCCACTGTGCTGCCAGACGTGCACAGCTCTGTGCACGTCGGCCGACCGCAAGGTCGACCGGCCCTGGTGCGGTCGACCGTGCGGTCGACCGACCTGGCCTCTCAGCCAGCTCTGGGTCAGAAATGTTTAAGGGATAAAAACTTAGTCTTTTTGATTGAAATAAAATCCCATAAAAATACTGAAAAATCTACAAAAATAGTTTTACCAATATACTTTGATAAACAAACATGCTTGCACAAAATCAAGGCATGTTATAAAAGATTTGGACTATTTTTGTAATATGAAAATATTGGCTCAATTGAAAACTAGTATTTTTCTAAAACTTGTTTTCCAAACTTCTTCATGATACAAAAACAAGATATTTAAACTATATTAAAGCATAGTGTGTATGGATATGATCCACTACACAAACATGGTGAAATATCTATGTTTTTGACATTAAGTCCTAAACATGGTTTTGGATAAAAGATATAAACTTGAAAACTAAAATCCAAACATGTATTTTCTAAAATAGAAAATCTTCTGTAAAAACAAAACTATCAAGAGTGTGTGTGTATACTTGAGCAATCCACCACTACTCTATCCTTTACATTTTATCTAAAACAAATCTTATAAAAACAAACCTAGACTCAAGTCTTCATCTTCTTGAAGTCTTCACTTGAAGCCTTCTTGACTTGGTCCAAACACCGTGCTAGCTCTAAAACTTAACTTCAAATCCTTTGTTGAAGCTATGCACCTACTAAGATCTTGATCATAAATCTGTCACTAATTAAACACAAGATCATTAGTAAACATAACTACATGAGTTGATCATCATCAAAACTAGAGTGATGGGCTTCGGGCCAACAATCTCCCCCTTTTTGATGATGACAAAACTCATGAAGTTATATATGCATGGATTAAAGTAAAGCTTCAAGAAGCTCCCCCTTAACTCATGCATCTCAAATAAACAAAATAAATATGCAATGAGGCACATAAACATGTATGCAAATGTAGGAGTAAACATGCTAATCAAGCATAAAACAAAATCACAAAATCTTTTTCTCCTCTTTGCACAACAAAACATATATGCATAAACATAAATCCTTTAACCAAAAACATGCATATATCTCAAATACTTCTCCCCCTTTTTGTCAATCATCAACAAAGAGGTTAAAGTAAAAACAAAATCATCAAATTTTTCTCCCCCTTTTTATCAAAAACAAAGAGATAAATAAGGGTCAAATCAAACATATCAATAAAAGGTCATATGCGATATACATTCATGAAGAGGAAGACGGTTAAGTAACTTCCCTACACATATACATTACATGAAAGAGGGATGACGAGCCCTAATTCACATAACGTATAATATGTAATGCATAAGAGGAGATGTGAAGCTCCCCCTACACACGTGTATCACATAAAGAAGAGTTGTCAAGCTTTTCAATATACAATACACTCAACATGAATCTATATGTAGAAGAGATGTTAAGCTCTCCTTGCATATAGGCAATACAACTCAAAATTTTTAAATTTTTCTTTATTAAAACAAAATTTTGAATTTTCCTTTCTTAAAACAAATTTTGAGATATCAAATAAACATAATTTTTTTTAAATTTTGATACCAATTTTAAAACATAATGCATAAGCTTAAAAGAAATTTGAAGTAAGCTTAGCATAAACAAGTTTGTGCTTTTAAACATGTAAAACGATTTTAACTTAAGCACAAAACAAATCATATATATGTATGAAAAATGAGTATACCAAATTTGTTTGGGAATTGTAAATTGATACATACATATATGGGAAGACAAAATATGAGTATATACATAGGAAGTTCATATTGATACCAATTGAAAATGTTCAATGATACCAATTGAAAAATAAGCTTAAGTGTATACATCATATAATCTATCACATGAAGAACTCGAACTAGTTAAATGAAAATGTTTGAAAACTAGTACGGAATCCTTCAATCAAGGAATAAAATAAAAATATTTTTCATGAAATATGTGTAAATCACATGGCACTAAAACACTCTAATATCCATAAAGTCCATAGAAAACTCATGAAACCATACTCACGAGAAAATATTCAAAAGAAGTGAGTGCACTAGTGTTATGTGGAACATGGCATCATGAAATGGCAATAAAGCTCAATATTCCTTTAAATGAGACAATATGAAAATTATCATAAATTTTGAAAACAAAAATATTTATATTTCAAGGTATATGTATGTTTTGACAACACAAGAAGTATACATACATATCCCTAAACACAATTGAGTCCATATAAATTTGTATGAAAGGCAAATGACTCAAGAGGTATACATGTATATCTTAAAGTTTGGCAAAATATATACATGAAATGAAAGCACATGATCATAACATGTATGGATCATCAAATCCAAATGGGAATACAAGTTTAAAAAATGTATGGATCATCAAAACTAGGCTATACTAGCACATCTAATGGGTTCAAATAAGCGTTCAAGCACAAATATAGATAGATTTATTTGTGGCCCACTATATGTACAAGTATAAATCCTAGTGTTAACAAAAACTAACATTTAAACTAATGTTCAAATCATGATGCATCAAAACTAGACATGATAAATTTTGAGAACACAAAAGAATTTTATCCATGTGATTGAAGAAAAGTAGGATCATGTGTAAATTTTATAAACTAATTGAAGAATAGATAACTAGTATAAATTGATTTTGAAAAACTAGTTAAAGATCCTTCAAATACATCAAAGCATATGTTTTTCATAAAAATAACTAGATACACAAAGTTGACACTCAAGATCTATAAAGCTCATAAAATGTGTACATGAAACATAGTCATGACTATCATACCAAAAAAAATGTGAGTGTACAAGCATCATGTAATTAGTAATTTCATGAAAATAACCAATGAAGCTCACATCAAACATGAATAACATTTTATCAAAAACAAATCTTGAAAATACAATTTTTCATTTAACAATAAACTTCTAGGCATATGTATGATTTATCCAATTCTAACAATATGCATACATATCCCAAATATAAAAGAGTCTATTAAATGTATTTGTATGAAAGCAAGAGACTCACGGGTATACATGTATATTTATTAGATTTGAATTAATAATACATATACATGAAGTAAAACATGAAATTGGCAACACATGTATAAATGAAAGAATCATCAAAACTAGTTCATACATATGCATATAGTGGGTACAAATGAGCATGAAGTGCAATCATATATAAAACAAATATAGCTCACTATTTGTACATGTATAATACAAGTTTTGATATAAACTACATCTAAGCATGTTTTTACCACATGAAGCACATTAAATCATAAAACATGAACATGCTATGAATATTATGAATAAACAAGCATGAACATAAATGAAATAGGAGTTTAGAGATTGTTACCAACTCCAAAGCTCCAAATATGGTGGTCATCCCACCAAAATCTCCCTTGATAGTGATGCATCCAATGTGTGTCCATCAAGTCCATGTGCATCCACTACCAAGGCACCAATCCTCTCACGTCGTGTGAGAGCCCTCACCTACATCAAATACACAAGGTGGAGGTTTTGGTACCCATATTTTCTTGGGTCCTTGGGGGTTAGTCTTGTAAGGAACTCAAAAATTTTTATTAGCAAAATTAAAATGATTTAACCTATCATAACAAAATTTTGCTAAATGGCCTTTGCGGCCACAATGTGTACATGTGTACACCTTAGTATGCTTATGTGTGTGTGAATGATCACGGTGTGCAACATAAGCATATGCATGATGGGTATGATGTGCATGAACATGTGGAGTTTGTTTCTTTGAAAACATTGACTCCAATCTAGTATGGTTGAATGCACAAGAGTTCAAAGTTGAACTCAAATTATTAATTTTATCTTTCAAAACATTAATCTCACTAGTGGTGGCATGTAAAGCATGGTGAGATATAGAATCATTTTTCTTATTCTTTTTAGAAACAAATTCTTTTTCTTTTTCAACAAATTTTCTTTTTAAAGAGTTATTTTCTTACAAAACAATTTCCTTTTGTTTTTCCACCATATTAATTTTATTTTTCAAAGATGAGTTCCCTTCACATAAATCATTCAATTTAGACAAGAGAGAAACATTCTCATTTTTCAAATTTATATTTTCTTTTTCTAAGCATGCAATTTTATCTCTAAATGAATCTTGTTCTATATGCATGCAATCAAATTTCTTGTCCGGTCGACGTCCGGTCGGCCGGCCCACTGTGCTGCCTGACGTGCACAGCTCTGTCCACGTCGGCCGACCGCAAGGTCGACCGGCGCTTGGTGCGGTCGACCGTGCGGTCGACCGACCTGGCCTGTCAGCCAGCTCTGGGTCAGAAATGTTTAAGGGATAAAAACTTAGTCTTTTTGATTGAAATAAAATCCCATAAAAATACTGAAAAATCTACAAAAATAGTTTTACCAATATACTTTGATAAACAAACATGCTTGCACAAAATCAAGGCATGTTATAAAAGATTTAGACTATTTTTGTAATATGGAAATATTGGCTCAATTGAAAACTAGTATTTTTCTAAAACTTATTTTCCAAACTTCTTCATGATACAAAAACAAGATATTTAAACTCTATTAAAGCATAGTGTGTATGGATATGATCCACTACACAAATATGGTGAAATATCTATGTTTTTGACATTAAGTCCTAAACATGGTTTTGGAGAAAAGATATAAACTTGAAAACCAAAATCCAAACATGTATTTTCTAAAATAGAAAATCTTTTGTAAAAACAAAACTATCAAGAGTGTGTGTGTATACTTGAGCAATCCACCAACTACTCTATCCTTTACATTTTATCTAAAACAAATCTTATAAAAACAAACCTAGACTCAAGTCTTCATCTTCTTGAAGTCTTCACTTGAAGCCTTCTTGACTTGGTCCAAACACCGTGCTAGCTCCAAAACTTAACTTCAAATCCTTTGTTGAAGCTATGCACCTACTAAGATCTTGATCATAAATCTGTCACTAATTAAACACAAGATCATTAGTAAACATAACTACATGAGTTGATCATCATCAAAACTAGAGTGATGGGCCTTCGGGCCAACAATCTCCCCTTTTTGATGATGACAAAACTCATGAAGTTATATATGCATGGATTAAAGTAAAGCTTCAAAGAAGCTCCCCTTAACTCATGCATAACACAATAAATAATAATATAGCGATGAAGCACATAAACATGTATGCAAATGAAGGAGTAAACATGCTAATCAAGCATAAAACAAATCAAATTATTTTTCTCCTATTTGCAAAACAAAATATATATGCATAAACAATCTTTCACAAAACATGCATATAAATCTCAAATTCTTCTCCCCCTTTTGTCAATCATCAACAAAGGGGTTAAAGTAAAAACAAAACAAATTTTTCTCCCCCTTTTTGTCCGAAACAAAGAACCAATGAAGGGGTAAAACAAATCGATCAATAAGGGTTATATGCGATATACATTCATGAAGAGGAAGACGCTAAGTTAACTTCCCTACACATATACATTACATGAAAGAGGGATGACAAGCCATAATTCACATAACATATAATATGTAATGCATAAGAGGAGATGTGAAGCTCCCCCTACACACGTGTATCACATAAAGAAGAGTTGTCAAGCTTTTCAATATACAATACACTCAACATGAATCTATATGTAGAAGAGATGTTAAGCTCTCCTTGCATATAGGCAATACAACTCAAAAATTTTGAATTTTTCTTTATTAAAACAAAATTTTGAATTTTCCTTTCTTAAAACAAATTTTGAGATATCAAATAAACATAATTTTTTTTAAATTTTGATACCAATTTTAAAACATAATGCATAAGCTTAAAATAAATTTGAAGTAAGCTTAGCATAAACAAAGTTTGTGCTTTTAAACATGTAAAACGATTTTAACTTAAGCATAAAACAAATCATATATATGTATGAAAAATGAGTATACCAAAATTTGTTTGGGAATTGTAAATTGATACATACATATATGGGAAGACAAAATATGAGTATATACAAAGGAAGTTCATATTGATACCAATTGAAAATGTCCAATGATACTAATTGAAAAATAAGCTTAAGTGTATACATCATATAATCTACCACATGAAGAACTCGAACTAGTTAAATGAAATGTTTGAAAACTAGTACGGAATCCTTCAATCAAGGAATAAAATAAAAATATTTTTCATGAAGTATGTGTAAATCACATGGCACTAAAACACTCTAATATCTATAAAGTCCATAGAAAACTCATGAAACCATACTCACGAGAAAATATTCAAAAGAAGTGAGTGCACTAGTGTTATGTGGAACATGGCATCATGAAAATGGCAATAAAGCTCAATATTCCTTTAAATGAGACAATATGAAAATTATCATAAATTTTGAAAACAAAAATATTTATATTTCAAGGTATATGTATGTTTTGACAACACAAGAAGTATACATACATATCCCTAAACACAATTGAGTCCATATAAATTTGTATGAAAGGCAAATGATTCAAGAGGTATACATGTATATCTTAAAGTTTGGCAAAATATATACATGAAATGAAAGCACATGATCATAACATGTATGGATCATCAAATCCAAAATGGGAATACAAGTTTAAAAAATATATGGATCATCAAAACTAGGCTATACTAGCACATCTAATGGGTTCAAATAAGCGTTCAAGTACAAATATAGATAGATTTATTTGTGGCCCACTATATGTACAAGTATAAATCCTAGTGTTAACAAAAACTAACATTTAAACTAATGTTCAAATCATGATGCATCAAAACTAGACATGATAAATTTTGAGAACACAAAAGAATTTTATCCATGTGATTGAAGAAAATTAGGATCATGTGTAAATTTTATAAACTAATTGAAGAATAGATAACTAGTATAAATTGATTTTGAAAAACTAGTTAAAGATCCTTCAAATACATCAAAGCATATGTTTTTCATAAAACATAACTAGATACACAAAGTTGACACTCAAGATCTATAAAGCTCATAAAATGTGTACATGAAACATAGTCATGACTATCATACCAAAAAAAATGTGAGTGTACAAGCATCATGTAATTAGTAATTTCATGAAAATAACCAATGAAACTCACATCAAACATGAATAACATTTTATCAAAAACAAATCTTGAAAATACAATTTTTCATTTAACAATAAACTTCTAGGCATATGTATGATTTTTCCAATTCTAACAATATGCATACATCTCCCAAATATAAAGAGTCTATTAAATGTATTTGTATGAAAGCAAGAGACTCACGGGTATACATGTATATTTATTAGATTTGAATTAATAATACATATACATGAAGTAAAACATGAAAATTGGCAACACATGTATAAATGAAGAATCATCAAAACTAGTTCATACATATGCATATAGTGGGTACAAATGAGCATGAAGTGCAATCATATATAAAATAAAAGTAGCTCACTATTTGTACATGTATAATATAAGTTTTGATATAAACTACATCTAAGCATGTTTTTACCACATGAAGCACATTAAATCATAAAACATGAACATACTATAAATATTATGAATGAACAAGCATGAACATAAATGAAATAGGAGTTTAGAGATTGTTACCAACTCTAAAGCTCCAAATATGGAGGTCATCCCACCAAAATCTCCCTTGATAGTGATGCATCCAATGTGTGTCCATCAAGTCCATGTGCATCCACTACCAAGGCACCAATCCTCTCACGTCGTGTGAGAGCCCTCACCTACATCAAATACACAAGGTGGGGATTTTGGTACCCATATTTTCTTGGGTCCTTGGGGGTTAGTCTTGTAAGGAACCCAAAAAATTTTATTAGCAAAATTAAAATGATTTAACCTATCATAACAAAATTTGCTAAATGGCCTTTGCGGCCACAATGTGTACATGTGTACACCTTAGTATGCTTATGTGTGTGTGAATGATCATGGTGTGCAACATAAGCATATGCATGATGGGTATGATGTGCATGAACATGTGGAGTTTATTTCTTTGAAAACATTGACTCCAATCTAGTATGGTTGAATGCACAAGAGTTCAAAGTTGAACTCAAATTATTAATTTTATCTTTCAAAATATTAATCTCACTAGTGGTGGCATGTAAAGCATGGTGAGATATAGAATCATTTTTCTTATTCTTTTTAGAAACAAATTCTTTTTCTTTTTCAACAATTTTCTTTTTAAAGAGTTATTTTCTTGCAAAACAATTTCCTTTTGTTTTTCCACCATATTAATTTTATTTTTCAAAGATGAGTTCCCTTCACATAAATCATTCAATTTAGACAAGAGGGAAACATTCTCATTTTTCAAATTTATATTTTCCTTTTCTAAGCATGCAATTTTATCTCTAAATGAATCTTGTTCTATATGCATGCAATCAAATTTCTTTTTCATCTTTTTATTATCTTTCTTAATCATGTCATATTTTTCAAGTAGTAATTGACAAAATGTGGAAAGCTCATCATATGACATGTTATTATCTCCATCTACCTCGGATTCGGTAGTTACCTCAAGGGGTCATCCCCTTGGACCATGTAGCACATGTTTGAGGTGTTGCTTCCAACATCCGAATCGCTCCCCGCATAGTATAGATTCTTTTCGCCAAGGGAGGTGAGGGTGTTCCATACTACAAAAGCCAAATCAAAGTTAGAAACCCTAGATAAATATTCATCATTTAGGGTTGACTTTAAAGCATTTAGGGCTTTTGTATTAGCCTCAAATTCTTATCATTTAAAAAATATGAATCATTAGAGATGGCAAGATAAACATGAATGCCTAAGGCCTTGAGGTACAAGGACATCTTAACCTTCCAAATTTGGATGTTAAGAATGTCAAAAATAGGTGGTGACATGAAATCCATGGTGTGTGTACAAATATTGTGATTAGCCTAAAAATGAGGATCTTTAACTCTAGGTTGTTAGACCCAAATTTAGAGCACTTGGCTCTGATACCAATTGTAAGATCACCTAGAGGGGGGTGAATAGGTGATGGCTAACCTAATGGTCACTTAATGACAAATAATGCGGAATTAAAAACTATTATGATCTAAACTAAACTCTTACACTAAACACCACGTATAACACAAGAGTGTTGCAGAATTCACCGTGAAGGGCTCTGGATAAACTCCTCTAGATTCCCCTAGATAAGGGTTGAGGTGCCGCGTTGGCTCTCTTGGTTAAATACAAGTGTTAGCAAACAACCAAGCATGTATATCAATGAGCACAAATGAATATATCAAGCATATAAAGATAGACAATAAAAGTATGCAAGATATAAAGATAAAGAGAGAGAGAGAGTGAGCAATCGCAAACACAAGGGATTTGTTTCGAGGTTCGAGCACCCTTGCTCTACATCCCGCCTTCGACACATGAAGGATTTCCACTATAATCGATCCCAATGGATCACCCGGTGCCGCAACACCTACAACTCTCGGACTCCCTAGTCCGTACACACCGCAAGCCCACCGGCTCGCCGAGGCCGCACCTCAAACACGGAGTTCACACACGAACTCAAAACCACCGAGTCCCCACTAGGACCCGAAACAATGCGAACACAACCGTCCGCCTCCTCAAAGGAACAAAGTAGAACTTTGGTGATCACAACTCTTGATCACCTAAAATCCTCTCACAATAACACTCCCTATAGGGTAGATATAGCAATGGATAGCTCAAGTGTTGTGTGAGAAAACAAGGATGGAAAAGGTGGAGGAAAACTCAAGAAATTCTCTTTTACACTCTTGATAAAAACTCTCCTTTTAATTGGAAGTATTGGCTCTAAATTTTGTGGAGAAAAACCTCTGAAAAGAGTAGGAAAAACTGGCTCTAAAAGTCTCCAAAAATCTTATTGAAAAACAATGACCAAACCCCCAAATTTATAGGCTCAGAAAAACTAATCGTTGGGGTCTGTCAGGCCTAACGGTCGACCGCCAACGGTCGGATTTCCGACCGTTGGAGCTACTGGTCGACCGCTCGGTCGACCGCCCAGATACAGAGAGCAAGGCTCTCTGGTCTGGTCGACCGTCCGGTCGGCCGGCCCACTGTGCTGCCAGACGTGCACAGCTCTGTGAACGTCGGCCGACCGCAAGGTCGACCGGCCCTTGGTGCGGTCGACCGTGCGGTCGACCGACCTGTCCTGTCAGCCAGCTCTGGGTCAGAAATGTTTAAGGGATAAAAACTTAGTCTTTTTGATTGAAATAAAGTCCCATAAAAATACTGAAAAATCTACAAAAATAGTTTTACCAATGTACTTTGATAAACAAACATGCTTGCACAAAATCAAGGCATGTTATAAAAGATTTAGACTATTTTTGTAATATGAAAATATTGGCTCAATTGAAAACTAGTATTTTTCTAAAACTTGTTTTCCAAACTTCTTCATGATACAAAAACAAGATATTTAAACTCTATTAAAGCATAGTGTGTATGGATATGATCCACTACACAAACATGATGAAATATCTATGTTTTTGACATTAAGTCCTAAACATGGTTTTGGATAAAGATATAAACTTGAAAACCAAAATCCAAACATGTATTTTCTAAAATAGAAAATCTTTTGTAAAAACAAAACTATCAAGAGTGTGTGTATACTTGAGCAATCCACCAACTACTCTATCCTTTACATTTTATCTAAAACAAATCTTATAAAAACAAACCTAAACTCAAGTCTTCATCTTCTTGAAGTCTTCACTTGAAGCATTCTTGACTTGGTCCAAACACCGTGCTAGCTCCAAAACTTGACTTCAAATCCTTTGTTGAAGCTATGCACCTACTAAGATCTTGATCATAAATCTGTCACTAATTAAACACAAGATCATTAGTAAACATAACTACATGAGTTGATCATCATCAAAACTAGAGTGATGGGCCTTCGGGCCAACATCATCCTTTCTTCTGTCGTTACTCTATTTCAATATAAGGTTACATTTTATGTTCTTCATCCTCTTATTTTTTTTTTACTTTTATCTGAGATTCTTATAATCCAAATGAATTTGATAGTCTCGATTATGCCTTGTCCTTGCAAGTGACATAGATGGCTTATGGTGATGGAGATCCATTCCTAAATTAGTTTAGCATGCACCTTTATATCATAGTCTAGAATAGGAATGGGGAAGATCCCCTATACCATGCTATGCTCGCCTTCAAGCCAAGGTGAATAACTGCAACGGATCTAAGGTAAGCAAGCGCTGAAAAGGTAAATATTATTTAGCTTTTCTTTATTTTCATTTCTTAGTTTAAAATTTTACTTTCAAAGCCACTCTTTCTTTGTTTCTTTTTTACTTGGTTCTTTTTATATTAGTTCTCTTTTCTTTTCTTTTCTTATAAAAAGCCAACAATATTATGTTACATCTTCTTCTTCTTTCTTCGTCTCATCTTCTAAATTAATACTTTTTTCCTTTTCTTTTAAAATAAGAAGAAAGATCTTTAACATGTTTAAGTAAACAAAAAGGAGAACTTACTTAAAAGCTTCTATCACAATCTCTCCTTGTGGATCACGACCCACATAGCCACTTGCTATAACGATAGTATTAAGTAACCTTGAACATTTCTATTCTTCATTTCTGAATTCTATATTTTTCTGTGTAAATTTTACCTCAATCAAATTTTGGTGTCGTTGCCGGAGAGAGACGGTAATTTTTTTTAGTTTACTTAAAGGTTAATTTTTCTTCTCTGTTCTTGTATGAAGGAGGAGACATCATGAAAATTTTTGTTACAGTGGACATATATATAAGTGGTCTTAGACTTTGCTCAAGAAAGCAGAGCCCGTAAGCCCTCAGATTTATCGCACAAACGTGACAAAAGTAGCGTTCCCGCAACAATCTAAGTGAACTACTAACATGTATCGTTTGCAGGTTGGTTGAATTGCAAAATTTAAGTTTTTGCAGCTACTTATTTTCATTTTTAACTCACTGTACATACTTTTCTAACCTCAACAGTAAATTATGACTTTTAAATGCTAAAAATGTTTAGACTTGCATTAAGGCACGTATTTAATTCGTTACATTTCATTACTGCTGAAGAGTACTGGAGCAAAGATATGTGTGCATACATTTAGCATAAGTGTGATATTCCAATTTAAAATACTGTATTTTTATTTTTCAAGTAAGTATTTAATTTGATTTACTGATTATTTCATTGTTAATTATTAACTTGATTATGACTTATTGATTATTAAATAAATTATTTTGGAATATTAGTGGTATTGGAAGTTGTTAATTAACACTTATATTATTATTGTTATTGTTATTATTATAAACTAATATTAGTATTGTTCATTATTATTGTGTTTCTTTAGATAGCCTATTTCTATACCCTTGGTCCACACACATTCCTATTTCATTGATTCCTAAACCCGTTATCTCAACCCGAACTCATTAACCCATACCCATTAGCCTTGATCCAAACCCAATCAACCCAATAACCCGTTATCCACACAACCTTAATTTCAAAGATCTTATCCTAATCCTAACAACAAATCAAACTCCAATCTAAATCCTAACTAACATAATCCCTATCTAAACCTAATCCCTTCTTCTTTCTCCCCCAAAAACACAGCACACCCCCCACTTTCGGGATCCGCCTCCAACAGTAGCAACCGCCACAGCCTCCATCCCCTGCTCATCCTATCTCTCATCCGCTTAGAGATTGGCCTGCCCGAACTCCGGTGCGTGCCAAACTTCGACCACCTGTAAACCCAAACGCGAGCCATCCCCCAACCAGATCTCCTCCACCTTGCAAGGCCAAACCACCCCCGGCTTCCACCCACGGCCATCACCAGGCCTCCTCCTACACTGCCGGATTCTCCTCCGGCATGAGCCGCGCACGCATCTAGCAGCCAGAGCAGCAGCAGCTGCCACTCCCTGCCTCCTTGCGCGAGGCCCCAGCAGCATCAAGCCGCAGTGCCCTCAATCCCTCCCTTCACCAGGCGCACCCCCATCTCCTCCCAACGTCAGCCCACGGCAGCCAGTAGCAGCCGCAGCAAGATCCAACACTTCCACAGCCCGGATCTCCTCCAGCCGTCCTCCTCTCCTCTGGGCATGGCTGCCCCCTAGTCGAGCACCCTCCAACAGCCCAGCAGCACAGCAGGCCGCCTCCCTCCTCATGCGGCAGACCCCAGCAGCCTGGCCGGCCATCATCACACGCCGGAGCCCGATCCCGACGATCAATCCGTTGAATCTTGGCCGGATCTTCCCCCTGATACACCCTTCTGGCTGAATCCTCCACACAACAGCCAACTCCAGCTCTTCCCCCTGCAGTCGTGCCTCTCTCCGCCTCCTCCGTTGTGAGTGCATTCTTCTCCATCTTCCTTTCTATATATACTATATATTATGTGTACAATAATGTGTGTGTATGTGTTTGGTTTAAGTAAATGAGTATGTGACTGTGAATTTATATTAGTCTGTATATAGTGTATGTATAACATGTAGTGTGCATGAATTATAATGTGGTACAACTCTAAATGTATAATTATGTGTTATATTTCATGTATGGGAAGCCATTTTTCGTCTCTCCGTGGATCGCCATGGATCACCGTAGGCGAGCGCGAACGCACCGACGCCCTTCACGACGAGATGCTCTATCCAACGACACCCTCTGCGACCCGAACGCTTTCGCCGGAACCTCCGTCGGTGCGCCGCAAATCCCCCAAGGTTAGTGCATTTTTATGTTTAAGGGTACAATTGTAATAATTGGGAAGTTAATTAAAATGTTGTTTTCCATTATGTTTGCAAAGGGGAAAAACTTACAATAAAAGTTTGAGGAGCTAAATTACAAGTATTCTCAAAAGATTACAAGTAGATCTCCTCAGAGATTCTGGGAAAATGTGCCGATAGGAGTCTGGTCAGCGCGCGACCACTTTGTCCCTTTGACGATGCGAGCGATGAGATTCCCTTCTCGTCTGGTTCCGGGAATCAGAGAATAGAGGATTGGTAGAACCCTCTTGCTACTTCTCAAAACCGCCTTCTGTGAGGAATTCCTTCTCGCCTGGTTCCGGAGATTCCTTGAAGAAAAGAGGTTGCTAGGGTATCACCACCCTGAAAGGAGAAGTATTTCTCTTGAAAGGTCTCTGAGTTAGAGAGCGCACGGTGCGTATGAAGAAGCCCGATCTTTGAGAAGACGCCAATCTCGCCGATGATCAATCGATGATCCTCCTCGATCTCCTCCGATCCCCCTTCTCCCTTGTGCCCCTGACGGGCTATTTATAGGGAGAGCAAGGGTATAATCGTCCCCTTGAAGATATGGAAACAGATTGAATCAAATCTGTTTAAATCTGGAAAGTAGCCTTGCTGCGAGGCTAAGATAGCTTCTGCGGAGCTAGAATTGGCAGGTCGGTTGATTTGTTTTGATCCTTTCCATATCGCTGGGAGATTCTCCTTGATCCTATTACTCGTTTCAAGAGAGTCAAGAGATAGCGGCAATCACCTGCCGTATTTGAATCCTGATTGGATTAGATTTGATTGAATCCAATCTCATTAAGAGATTTGATTGGTCAAAGGTTGACCGTAGCAGGCTGATAGCGGAGCTGCCCGCTTTGAAGCTCATAGCGGAGCTAGAGGCAATCTTTGGCGAGGTCCGAAAAGAGGCTTTTCGGCGAAGCTATCAGTTAGCTTCCTGGCGATGCTCTGGATGATGCTAGCCTCTCAAACGAGGCTATCTCCTTGGGCTAATGTAATGCTAAATGCTAGCATCTTAGACCTGCTGAGGTCTGTTTAGAAACAATCCGGGTTCACTGTTCTGCTTGCTGGATCAGTGGAGTCCAAACCGCTTCCCTGTCCCTTGGAGGTGGGTGAAAACTGGTCTTCAGCTCGTCTGTCCCTTGTCTTTTGTAAATGTCAACAAGTTTAGACATCGTTCGGACCAATGAGAATCTTGTCTTTTTTAAGTGTCAACAAGACCCCCTTCAAAGTTTTCGAGAGTCTGCAATAGCTCAGACTTCGAAACACTTTGAACTACTGTGATGGTATGTGGAGTATGAACGTCGCCATGATGGTTGAGTTCAGCTTCGCCTTCAATCCTGCTTTGGGATGAATTCGCCGAAGAATTGCACTGGTTCGCGAGTAGCTTCGCGTCGGGGTAGCTCAGTATCTGGGCTTCTAAGAAATAAGTTCGCTTTGGAACTCCTGTTGCCTTTTCAAAGCCAACTGCCGTGGGGCGGTTACGAGGAGGATCATTCCTTCTTTCGCGCCAATCGAGAGAGATGTTCTCCGATTTGCACGTTTCCAAGGGAGGATATTCCCTTTATTCAAGGCGCCATAAGTGCCTTTTATGAGGGAGACGTTTTCTCCCTTTGCACGGTTCTAAGGGAAAACCGTCCCTTCCATCAAGGCGCAATAAATGCCTTGAATGCGCTCGTGCTTCCACGCTTGAGGTGATCGCACTCAGGCCATGGGGCCTATAAATAGGACACTTGAGGTCCTCTGAAGAGAAATGCCTTGCCTTTCTTCTCTTCTCTTGGTTGTGAGAGATACTCAGATCTCTGAATTAGTGGGAAAACCCGCTCTGGTTGTCTAACCGGCCAAGGACCAGTAAGTCTTGATCGTTCAACGACTTCACCGATTTTTAGGGAATTCATCTCCCTTGATTTAGCTTTGGCAGCTCGCTTCAGGGATTAGCTTCCCTTGTTCTTCATCTTGCAATTGGCTGCTGCAGAGAAGGATCTCATCATAGCTTTCTGTGAAGCTATCATCTTGGCTTGATCAGTGAAAGATCGTTGCTTGTTAAGTCCGCTGTGCAGGCAGGACTTAGGACTTGGCTTCTTCAATAGTTGAGCCAGTCTTGCCATATTGGTGAGGTTGAGACTGTTCTTTACAAGATCAGTCTGACTTTGCCGTATAGGCGAGGCTAGGACTTGGCGTTTGCTGAACCAGCCCATGGTTGTCGTGCAGGCGAGGCTATCCTCTGCCTTGACTGAAGTTGGATTACCTTGCCGCCGAAGAATCTGACTGAGTATTTTTGCAGCTCTTTTTGTGCTTGACCGTTAACCTGCTCCAATTTGCCTTGCAGTGAGCTATGCTTGCCAGTCTGGTGACTTGATGGAAGAAGCCATAAAATTGCCTTATGCTTCCCCGGTTGAAGCTTTACTTTTAAGCAGGAGGAACAATTCGGGGCAGCGAATGCGCGTCCCAGGGGCTGTTGGCAGCCTCTTACCCGAGATGATTCGTTCTGAGGTGAGGCTGGCCGCCGCTTCGTCGGAGGTGATCAGTGAGATCACTGACATCGTTGCCGACTTTCAACTTTGGTGGCCTTTGTCGGGGACGATCCACTTCAGGGGAGCGGGCCTCACACCCGTCAGATCCGTGGCATCAAAACTAGTTCCCATTATAGGTGATCTGACGTGTTGGCGGCGATAAGCTTTATTGCCAGGCTTCAACAAAAATGGCCTGGCAAGACCTGCCATTTTGTGGAGAAAAATGACCGTGTCCTTGTGGCACCACTGATTACAGCCTTATGCAGGAGGAAGGCCCTTCCTGTCCCGTTGGTCTGGCCTGGGAGCAGATAAACCGCTTGTATGCCTCAAATGATCTTGTTGGGCAACTGAATGTGTTTGTATGAAACACAACTTTGATGTAATATCAATGTACCCTTGCTTTTGAATCAATGAAAGTTCATCGTCTGATCATCTGATTTTTGCTTGCTTTCACTGAGAGTTTGGCCATTGCTGGGCTAAACTGTGTGCGGAGCTAAGGACATAGTCCTTTCTTCGAATGATCTTCGCGAGACTGGCATGTCTCGCGAGCAGCACGCTTTTTAGAGGGCTAAGGTAGGCCTTTCAGCGAAGCCCTTGAAGGATTGTGCGAAGTCCGCACTTTTGCACTAGTGCGAAGTTAACTCTTAGTAGAGTTGAACCGGCGCTTCTCGGGAAGGCGCTTCGGGCGCTGTTTCGAATTAATTCGAAACGGCGGCATGGGCCTTTTTTCGAGGCCTCGTTTTAGGCGCTGATTGGCCTATAAAAGCCCGATTGGGCTGAATATGGGAAGATCTCCCTTTATTTTAGAGAACTTTCTATCTCTTCCTCTTCTTCTTCCTCCTTTTCTTCAGAGTACTTTGAGCACTCTTGCATTCCTTCAATGGCGCCCAAGAGACGAGCGGGAAAAGAAGTGGCGACTTCTGCGGCGGAGGGCGTTCCTCCTCTGGTCATCGAGCGATCGATCACCGGTAAGGAATTTTCCTGTCTGATTAGAGAGTGGTCTCCATCTTTTGGAGCCGATACTCGGCCATTAGGACGATCAAATATGATCTGTCCTTATCAGGGAACTCGTTTCCCTTCAACTTCCCTATTTTGCTTGCACCAGGGAAGTAAGAACTGAACAGTTCTTCTTTGGGCTTTCGCACGAAGCCATAACTTGGGCCATCTCCGTACTGTTTGAGGAGAAGGACTTGAATAAGTCCTCTCAGTCATGGTGACTTTTGACCATAATGCCCCTTTGATGACGTCAGCCCTTAGGGCTATGTCACTTCCTGCTTTAAGCGAAGCTGGCGCTTTGGATATTTTCTGCAAAGATGCAGTCTTATCCATGAAGTGAAGCTTTTTCAAAGCTATCGCCTTACAGGCCCTGCTTGCTGGGCGAGGCTATGCCTTAGTGAATTTTTATGCTTTCGCATCCACTTAATTGGTGAACTAATCATAGCTCATTTCTGTTTTTGCAGTACATTACGCCTCCGGCCTCCAGAACAGTCTGTTCGGTGTAGCCAGTCGAGCAGGCGGAAGCATCAGCTTGCAGTTCTATGGGCAGGCTTCATTGTTCAGTGAGCCGAGCTCTCTTGTACGGGATACGCTCATCCAGGAGGGTCGTCCGCAGGCCATGCGGAGCATCTTGACTACGGCTCCGCTTGAAGATATCGACCGTCAGGCTTACAGAAGCCTGACTTCATGTTCGGGGATGCTGCACCTGATCCCGATCGCCAGCTGCAGGCCGGTGAAGGCCAGTGGATCTTTCAGTTGAACGGCGAGAGATTCTATCTCCCGTCCTCTAAGCGGCATTTTGCTTTGTCTTCCTTCGCGAGCGCAACTCAGGCTCGGAAGATGGCGTGGGGCGTGAGCCTAAACGCCGAGTCCGTGAGTGTCGGGAGGTTGACATTCCAGTCCGGCTATTCGAGGGCTGGTCCTCCTCGTAGCATAATGGGGCTATACCCTGGGAAGGTATCGCGGGACCTTCCAGTAGGAGAGAACCCAGCTGCGGCGCCGACCTTTGGCACTCAGTTCTGCGAAGTTGACGGGAACTACCCCGCCACCGATTTCAGGACTCCTGGTTGGGTCCACCCTCCTAGATCGTGGTGGGCGGAGTTGACCAACTATATCCTCACCCACTTTGAGGGGACTTAGAGAGGTTAAACCTCCATGAGGCCGTCAGGGCGACCTGCTACGGCATTGAGATGAAGGTGGCGTGCTTCTAACCATCCTCGAGTTGTATTGCCCGGCCTCGGGGACTTTCTTCACCCCAGTTGGTGAGTTGGGCATGGCCCTGCATGAGATGCGGGAGATCTCTGCTTTGCCCTTCGGGTCTCTTCCATACGAAGAGTACTTTCCTTGTGAAGCGGAGTTGGCTATTATGGAGAAGCAGGAGCCTGCTCTGCTCGAGACATATCGGGAATTGATGTGCCATTTGCACATTTGCTCCAGCATCCATACTGGTGGCAAAGGTAGCTCGAAGAGCTTGAAGAGCTGGGGGAATTACTTGTTCCCGGATATGACTAGTGCACCTGAGGCAGCTCATTGCGGAGTTGCTGAAGAAGACATCTTGGCAAGGATGGAGGTGCATGCTGAAAAGGACATCGTCGTGGCAGAAGATGATGGTCCTCTTGGGAAGGGTGATGTTCTTCGGAGCTTTCACCATCAGGCCCGTCGGCCTATGTCTCGCAAGGCGTTGCTAGCCGGCTTCTTAACCATCTGGTTAAAGAAATGTGTCGTGCCTTCTTCTTCGGGTGACATCGTCCACCCGACTGTGCTGTTGCCTGCCGTCCGCTTGGTTCATGGCCACCGTCTGGGTCTTCTCCCGGCCATGGTGTGTTGTATTCAGAGGGGCCTTCGTGCACTGACGGAGGCTTTCTGCAGGCCAATGGCGTCAAGGCGAGGGAAGGGTGCCGTCCTGCCTTGTGACGGACCCAATCCTAGGGTAGGTTTACCGTACACCTACTTGATGGCGTGGTTCGCCTTGCACTGTCCCAGTTTGATTGGAGCTGGAGAAGACCCTCCGCAGGGTGTTCAAACGGCGCTTCTCCGTCGCTTTGAAGGCCGTTCGTGGCAGAAAACTTATGTGGCTGAGGCCCGTAAGTTAGTGCGTCGTTATGACGCTTATAGCCTGTTCCGTTGTTTTCCTCGCCTGCGGGTGCAGGATACAACGAGGAATTCGTGATGTGGAATCAGGTCGGTCTCCCATGAGTCGGGGTGTTTTCGAGTGGCTGGTCTGTATCCGGCCCTCGCATTTGTTGTACAGGAGTGGGGATACCTGCTACCTGGAGCCCTACGTCCCGAGCCGGTTTGCCCGCCAATTTGGGTATGACCAGTTGTATGTGGGCAACCCCAATCCGGACCTGGCTTTCATGGGGAGCCTCATTGATGGGGCTCGTGCTTGGCGGTTCTTTACCGCGGATGATACTGGAGCGTGGCTACGCACGCCGCTGAGGGATCCCGGCCTTTGGATGACCCTGTGTTTCTGCCAATGGTATGCGGCTTCGAACTCTACACCTGCTAGGTTTAATGTCAACCGTTCGGGTGTGAGGTTAATTTCTCATCGGATGAGGCAGAAGGCTTCTGATAAGATGGAGGGCAAACGGGTCCGTGTTCCTGGCATAGAGGAGTTCATCGCTGTAGATGACAGCGGGGCTTCTGATGCGGGGAGCCCTTGCTTCGAGGCGGGGATGAGGGTTGATGCCCATGAAGCTGATGCTCGTGAAGCCGGATCTGGTGTAGTGGGGACAGCTCCCTCACAACATGTGGAGGAAGTGGAGGAAGAGGACTCTGATGTCCACTTCAAAAGGAAGCGTGGGAGTGGATCCCGTAGGAAGTCGTCGGCGAAGAGGCCCCGTCGCCAGACTCCTACCCTCGTGGTAGAGGGTGAGCCCTCTGCTGTGCCTCCTTCTGCTGCTCCATTAGTGGCTGAGCCGTCGGTTGCTAAACCGACTACTGGTAAGATTGGCCCCCATCTAATATGCCTTCAGCGCACTTTAAATAACTCATCATTTGCTTTTTTTGTTGCAGGAGCTGAGGAGCATGGGGAGCAAGGGGACCAGTATGATCCTCTATTTGCTTATGGAGCTGCTGCTGGTTCCTTTACCCGCTCGAAGGAATCTGGAGGTGATGCGGCCGACATTGGCCCGTCGGGCGCTGGGACTTCTAAAGGAAGTCCTATGGCCTCCAGCTCTATCGGGTGGTCTGCGGAGGAATCGGCGAGCAGGCCGGCTATCCGCGTTGATTCTGGTAAGAACTTTCCGATGGGACCCCTGGATTCTGATGCGGCTGACGAGGTGACATCGGCCTTCGGTAAGACTAAGATCTCTTGGTCCTCGCCTGTTTGCTGTGTCTCCTTTTTGACCTTGGTTTTGTTGCAGGTATTCGTCCCCAAGGTGCATCAGCTTCGAAAGAAGCAGCGGGTTTCCCTGAAGGGTCAAGGGGCGATATGAGCGCTTCGACCGGGGCAGACGCTGCTGTGTTGGACGCGCTGTATGGCGACCTGCCTTCTTATCAGCCCAAATCAGCGGAAGGTCCTGAGGTTGAAGGGGCGGCAGTCCCGGAGGTATCCTCACTTCCAATCACATCAACGAGTGAGGTGCCGGCTGTTTTGCCGAATACGGCATTGAGGGTGATTGTGAGCCCTACCTCTCCAACGCTGGTGGTTGAGCCTGTTGCTCAGGAGGTGGTTGCCAGTCCTTCCTCCACGGTGGCTGGCGTGCTGGTGTCGCTGAGGACTCCGCCGAGGTCGCCTTTGGCTTGCCCTGCTACTGTCGATGTTCCCGCTTCTTCTTCTGCGGCGGTGTCGACTGGGATGGTAGATTGCTCCGAGGTTGTCTCAAGGGTTGATGAAGCTGAGAATGACTTCATCGGTAATCTGGTCGACAGCTTCTATAACAGCTTGGAGCAGACTATCGGTCTCGTCTTGAAGGGCTCGCCTGTGCCGTTCTCGAAGCTGAAGATGGTCCTCTCCCGTGGCATTGAGTGTATCCGGGACTTCGAGGGGTACCATCAAGCTGCTGCTTTAGAGCTCCTGGTAGATGACCTTGAGAAGGACGTGGAGGAATGGCGCCATTTCCATCGTTCCGACACAGCATCTTTGGCTGATGAACGGCTCACACGTCTTGTCGCCCAGAGGCGCGAGGCTCAGCTCGCCGCTCAAGAGGCTGCTGAGGCTATCTCCTCTGACTTGAGGTCCTTGGAGATAGAGGAGGCAGAGGTTGGGAGTGCAATTGACGCTTCCAATAGTGCTCTTCTTGATGCTGAAGATAGGTTAAGAGGGCTGAAGAGATGATCCGGAAGGCAAATCTCCTCTTATCCAAGGCTACACAGATGCGTCATGAAGAGTCTGCGCGGCTTAAGCAGCTCAGGGCTCGAAGTGAGGAACTGGCGGCGCAGAAGTCGTCACAGAGGGCGACTTTGGCGGAGGTCGAGGCTCGTCTGGCTCAGGCGGTGGACTTCGATGAGGCTGAGCTAAGATCACAGGCGCTGGCCCAGGCTGCTGATGACAGGAGGACGAGGCTAGCTTTGCTTGGAGATCGGATCCGATCTTATCATGTACGCCTATAGGCTCCTCCATGTATCCCATCCTTTTGGAATTTAATAAAAATTCTTTCTTTTGTCGTCTTTGTTTGTTTGGATAATGAGGCATGGCTGTCTGTTGGTTCAGAGGTCGCGATGACATAACCAATTGAGATGTTGCCAGTCTCGAGGTTAGCCCATTGCGGGGCTAAAAGGGGAGATACTTGCCTTTTGTAAATGTCAGCAAGCATCGAGATTGAGACTTAGCTGTCTGCTGGTTCAGAGGTCGCAATGACGTAACCAATTGAGACGCTGCTAAGCTCAATGGTAGATGAGACTTGGCTATCTGCCGGTTCAGAGGTCGCAATGACATAACTGGTTGAGAAGCCACCAAGCTCAACCATGAGTGATACTCGTCTTTGTAAATGTCAACGAGTATCGAGACCTGTCTTTGTAATGTCAACAGGACTCGGGATTGAGACTCACACAAGCTCAACCTTTTGTACTCGTCTTGGACTCGGTCAACGAGTTCGAGACCTGTCTTTTGTAAATGTCAAAGGACTCGGGATTGAGACTTGTCTTTTGTAAATGTCAACAAGCTCAAAATAGGTGATACTTATCTTTTGTAAATGTCAATAAGTATCGAGACCTGTCTTTTGTAAATGTCAACAGGGCTCAAGATTGAGACTTAGCCGTCTACTGGTTCAGAGGTCGCGATGACGTAACCAATTGAGACGCCACTAAGCTCAATAGCAATGGAGTTTGGGAATAGTCTCGTTTTCACGGGGAGAAACGAGGGAATCGCTGTCATAGGTTTAATGTTAACATAACAGTGGGATATATGTAGTCCTACCATTCTATGGATGAGAATTGATAGGTGATTTTGGAGGTCTCGTTATCTCGGGGAGAAACGAGGGGATTGCTGTCATAGGTTTAATGTTAACATAACAGCGGAATATATGTGGTCCTACCATTCTATGGATGAGAATTGGTAGGTGATTCTGGAGAGGGAATCAAGTGGGAGCAGGTCCCTTGGGATTTTAAGCAAACCCCCAGCTATCAATAGGTTTGATATGCTTGGAGAAAGAGAGAGGCTCTCTTTGTGCGTATTCCGGACGCGCGGATCTCGATCAGAGGTGTAATGTTAACTTGATCGAGAGCAAGATCCTTGATTAAGGATAGTACTTTTTTAAGAGCTTGCCATTGATCGGCATCATGAGGAGGTTGCCATCTGCAGTCGTAAGGCGGTATGCTCCGTTTGAATAGACTGTCTCTATCACAAACGGTCCTTCCCATTTAGGCTGAAATTTGCCTTTGGTCTTGTGCGTCATAATCATCGGTCGTCTGACGGCTAAGACTAGGTCTCCTTTATGGAAGACTCTCTGCTTGACCTTCTTATTGAAGGCTTTTGACATCCGAGCCTGATATAGCTCGATGTGTTGCTGAGCTTGCAGCCGCTTCTCGTCCAGGGCTTCGAGCTCTTGAAGACGCAGGCGATCATTGTCTTCTGATGTCATTTTAGTAGTCAGGGCTACTCGCAATGATGGCACCTGGATTTCTAATGGGATGACCGCTTCGCACCCATATACCAGGGAGAAAGGCGTATTGCCTGTCGGTGTCCGAACCGTAGTCCGGTAGGCCCAAAGGCATTCACCGAGCTTTTCGCCCCAATCTCGCTTGTTCGAGGAGACAAACTTCTTGAGCAGCTTGATGATTGTCTTGTTAAATGCCTCTGCCAAGCCATTGGCGGCAGGATTGTAGGCGGTTGAAGCCATATTCTGAATTCGGTATTTATCGCAGAACCGATAGAACCCTTGACTTACGAACTGGGGACCATTGTCATGGATGATCCGTCTGGGTACACCAAATCGATGGATGACCTGGTGTTTGATGAAGCTAACCAGATTGGAGGTTTTAACTTCGGCCAACGGTGTGGCCTCTGCCCATTTTGAGAAGTAATCGGTTATTGCCAGGATAAACCGGTGACCTCTTGCCGAAGAGGGACTGATTGGCCCTACGACATCGACTCCCCATGCTTCAAATGGCCATGAAGCAACAGTAGGGTGGAGTAACTCCGAAGGTTGGTGTATGAAGTCTGCATGGACCTGGCACGCCTTACACCTTCGTGCATATTGGGTGGCATCGGCCATCATGGTCGGCCAGTAGTACCCAAGTCTGTGCAGCCTGTCTTTAAGCTTTGGACCCGGCTGGTGAGCTCCGCAAATGCCATCATGTGCTTCTTTAAGCACTTCCTGTGCCTCTGAATGAGAGAGACAACGGAGGAGGACACCGTCATATGAACGACGGTAGAGTGTCTTCAAAGTGGGATCATAGTAGAAACGGAGCGACCTTCGTCTGATGGACGCCGCTTCTTTGGGATCGTCTGGAAGCAGACCGTGCAGAGCGTAGTCAATGAGAGGGAAGCGCCAATCCCTCGGCTCAAGACCCACGGAGACATTATGGACCTCTTGGATCCTTAGCATATGCTTAGAGTATACGAGATGCCGGGTTGCGACTGTGAGGTGATATTCGGTGTCGGCCGGTAAGGCTAGCGTTGTCGCTAATGCAGCGAGAGCATCCGCCTTGGTATTTTGAGATCGGGACACATGCCCGATGTAGAAGCCTTCAAATAAGCTAGCCAATTCGATGGCTGTATGATAATAAGGCACCAAGTCCTCATGGCGGACTTCATATTCGCCTTTTACCTGGCTAATGATCAGCTTTGAATCGCCATAAGCTTCAAGGTAGCGTACCCCCATTCCATGGGCGAGCTGGAGACCGATGAGCAGAGCATTGTATTCCGCTACATTATTAGAGCATGATTCTGTCAAGGAGAATGCTCTGGGAAGGATATGATCCTGTGGGGAGATGAACACAACCCCCACCCCGGCAATAATTTTCCCTTTGGGGCCCATCCGCGATGCTCCGTCGAAGAACATCTGCCACACTTCCTCTGCTGAGGTTGCATTAGACTCGAAGACTTCATCAGGGATGTCTTCGTGAAGTTTTGAATGTTCTGAAACTGGATGAGCAGCTAAGAACTCTGCAAGGGCCTGGCCTTTAACTGCCTTCTGAGGAGTAAAGGTCATGTCGTATTGAGACAACAGGAGTGCCCATTTAGCCAACCTTGAATTCAGCGACCCTGGCTTCGTCATGAGAAGACGTAAAGGGTTCACCCTGGAGATGACATGTATGGTTTGGCCAACCAAATAATGTCGCGTCTTCTGGACAGCGAAGACGAGAGCTAAACACTCTTTCTCAATAGGATTGTAGCGAGATTCCGCTCCTATGAGAGTCCTGCTCAGATAATAAATGGCCTGCTCATGGCCATTGTCGTCCTTTTGAGCGAGGAGGGCGCCGAGGGAATAATCCAGAGCTTTTACATAAAGCAAGAATGGTTTCCCTGATGTAGGGGCCACTAAGACCGGAGGTTTTGTGAGATACCTTTTAATATCTTCATAAGCTTCTTGACAAGCTTGGTCCCATATGAAGGCAGTACCCTTTTTCATGAGACGGGTAAAGGGCTGGCAACGGCCCGAAAGATTTGCTATGAATCTTCTGATGTAGGCTAATCTGCCTTGCAAGCCTCGGAGCTCTTTGAGGTTCCTCGGTGGATGCATGTCCTGTATGGCTTTGACTTTGTCTGGGTCCAGTGGATCCCTTTTGATGTGACAATGAACCCAAGGAATTTGCCACTGGACACTCCCAAGAAGGATTTTGTCGGGTTCATTTTCAGCTGATGAGCCCGCATTATGTCGAACATCTTCTCAGATCGCGAAGATGTTCATTTTTGTTGCGGCTTTTGACGGCAATGTCGTCAACATAGCATTCCACCGTCTTTCGGAGATGGTCGCGGAAGATCATACTCATCGCCCGCTGGTAGGTTGCTCCGGCTTTCTTCAGTCCGAAGGGCATTACAGTGTAGCAGTATACCCCCAATGGCGTTCGGAAAGAAGTATGCTTCTCGTCATCAGGATACATCTTGATCTGGTTGTACCCTGAGAAGCCGTCCATGAAAGACATCCTCTCGAATCCGCATGTGTTGTCGATCATGACATCGGTGATCGGCAGTGGGAATTCATCTTTGGGACAGGCCGTATTGAGATCACGGTAGTCGATGCAGATTCGTATTTTCCCATTCTTCTTGAGGACGGGACTATGTTAGCCACCCAATCTGGATGTTGTTCCTCCCGGATGAAGCCACAAGCAATGAGCTTATGAACTTCGGCTTCAATAGCCTCCATGATGTTCGGGCGGAGCCGACGTTGTTGCTGCTTGACTGGCTTAACGTCGGGCTTGATGTTTAGACGGTGCATAGCGACCTGTGGATCAAGTCCGGGCATGTCTTCATAGCTCCAGGCGAAAACATCTATATACTCTTTTATGAGTATTATCAGTTCTTCCTTTTCGATGAGTGATAAGCTTTCACTTATGAAAATAGGCTTGGGGTGATCTTGACTACCCAAGTTGACCTGGATCACCTTGTCTTCGGTAGGCGGCTCGCGCAGCTCAAACCGCTTTTCCCATTGGAGACTTAATTGCTGGGCCCATGATTCCTCATTGGCAACCTCTGCGGGTTCCAACTGACTGCTTGAAGTCATGAGGCTTTCGAATATTCCTCCTATGCTGACATCAGAGTCCCATTCGGAGGATGAGGCCGACTGTGATGGGATCGATCCGTCGCCTTTGTCCTGAACCGTTGTTGATGATGTGGGTGTAACATAACCCAACCCCCTGTGTGTACTATCATAGTAATTTGCAGGTTTCCCTCTTGCGACGGAGTTACGCATCAAGCTGCGTCTTCCTTTTCCGAAGTTTAGGCCCGCTCCCTGCTTCAGGTTGTAACCCATCTTCTTCATAATATGGCGCGCTGATGGCGCGTAATGAAAGAACTGTGGAGCATCCACTCTGAGCTTGAGTCTGTAGTTGAGAATCTCCCTGGCCGGGCTCTGCCGAAGATTATCGGCGACTGACCTTGCTTGGACGGAGGGACTACCAGCGTGGCCCCTTCTATGGCTTCCACGGATGTACTAGCCACACTCGACTCATGTACGGGCATATGAAGAGAGCCATCCATAATGGATTTAATCGACTCGATGCTCGCAGGATAATCAAAAGAAATATTATCATTAATTATCCATTCGCCTTCCTCATCAGAAGGGATCTTACATCGGGGATCATTAAAGCATGCTACAATTGGCTCGCCAATCAGAATGGCCGGCATGCCCGTTTCAGATTCCGAATCTGCCTCATTGCCACTTTCATCATCGTCTGGCAATGGTTCTCCCGGCGTTCCACTAGCCTCTTGATATAGGAGAGCATCAGTGAAGTAGTTTTCCACCCCCTTAAAGGGTTGCTTTTCAGCGAAGACAGTTCGTACTGTCGCATCATCTTCAACATACTTGAAGCACTGATGGAGAGTGGAAGGAACGATCCAGTTGGCATGGATCCAAGGTCGTCCTAGTAGCAGGTTGTATGATGTGTCAGCATCAATGACATAGCATGTCACCTCTGACTTCAGGCTTCCGATTCTGCAGCGGAGCCGAATCTTTCCAAGCGGATGGCTGCTCCCGGCGTTGAAACCATATATTGTAGTGGTAGTTGCGGACAACCTGTACAATGGTATGCCGAGGAAATAGAGGATCTTTTGGGGATGATGCTGAGTGCAGACCCCGGATCGACTTGTACTCTTTCAATGCATGTTGAACCGATATATCCGGTATAGTACAGAGGTCGATCATGCTTGTTGTCCTTGAGAAGCATATCTTCCGCCGTAAAGGTAATAGCAGGCACCTTGGATTGTGCGTGATGGCACTCTGAGCAGGAAGGCTACATCTCATCACCAAGAACCTCAGGCATGCATGTCAGAAAGGACTCCGAATCGGCCAGCGCATCTCTGAGTGCCTCTCTTGTCTCTTTAGAGAGACGAAGGAGCTCGTGTATTGTGATACGAGCCGGGATATTGGCTAAGTGGGCCAATATATCAAAGCGAAAGGGCGTGGCTAACCCTTGGCCTGGCGGTTTCTTCAACACATGGTCGAACCGCACTTCCTTAGGCTTCTCCTTCCCTTTGGTCAGGACTGGAGTGGATGCCGGCATTGGTACTGACGTCGTTTGCTGTTGTATCTCGTCAGTAGACTTGTCATACTGCCTTTGATATGACTTTCCAGACCGGGTGACCGTCTGTTGAGGTGCATCTGCCTGCGCTGTACAGGCATGCTTCTCTTCTTCTGAATCGCTGAGGGAAGCCGAAGTAAGATTACCATCATCTGGCAGGACAGAGATGACATTGCAGGACTTGCCCTTTTTGCTGGAGTCCTTCGACGTCCGCTGTACGTCTTGGACGAGGTCAGGGTGTATCCACATAACTTCTCCTGTCTCCAATGTCAAGGGACGAGACCCTTGCCATCTTTAGCTATGGTTGAAGAATGCTTGACTTCCAACCGCGGTGTGGGGGCTGCATAGATCCCGTCGGGAACTGTGACCTTCTGAGCAGTGCCGAACTCAAGAGTCACCATATTGGCAGTGACTTTCTTCTGTTCCGTCTTCAATGTGAGGACTCCGGCGTCGACCAAAGCTTGAATTCTATCCTTGAGAACATAGCACTTGTCAGTAGGATGGTGGATCATCCTGTGGTAGAGGCAGTATTTAGGGTCGTTTGTACGCCCTATCTCATTGGGACGCCGAGCATCCGGTAGCTTCATTTTGTTCCCTTTGTGGAGCAGATGGAATATCGTGACCACCTGGTCATCTCTGAAGGAGTACTGCTTCGGAGGAAACTTGGGCTCTTGGCTGTTGACGCCGCTCTTCTTGGCCTTTGACTGCATGTCCCCGGTCAGCTCGATGGACATAATCTCCTTCCCTTTAGCTTGGGAAGACTGCGGGAGATCGCTACGCCCTTTTTGTTTGTGCCCCATTTTCTTCTAGGGGCGGATGGTTCGAACTTCTTAGCCGATTTCTCGGCTATCTCAGCTTGTTCGACCAATTCCTTCCAAGTATGGGCTTTGACAGCCCCCATGCGGACTTCTACTTGATCCAAGAAGTTGTGCCTGCATGTCTGTAAGAGCATGGGTAATGGCATCCCTGCCGGGCACATCAGAGATAGATTTCTGAACCGCTCAATGTATTCACGGACAGATTCGCCTTTCCTCTGTACAGTGGAAAGGAGCTTGTCCATGGTCACTTCGGTATCATCCTCATAGAAGCGAGAGAGGAACCGAGTTTCCAGGTCGATCCAGGAATTGATAGAGTCCTGAGGAAGGCTTCGGAACCAGTCGAATGCCACCCCTTTCAAGGTGCCGATGAACAACCTAGCCATGATGGCGTCGTTGTTTAGAACATTACCGGTCTGGGACCGGAAATAATAGATGTGCTGATTGGGCGAGCTCTTACCATCATACGTGTGCAACGTTGGTGGTTTGAACTTTGGCGGATATGGCACCGAATCCCACTCCAGCGGATAAGGACGGACTGCCCCTACCTTCTTTAATTCATCCCTCTGAGTTAGGGATGCGATTTGAGCTTGAAGGCCTTTAAGGACTTCGACATCCAGGGAAGAGCCTCCCTTAGATTTCTCCGTCTTGGGCGGATCATTGCTGAGATGTCCCTCCTCATGATTGCTCCCGGTATCATCATTCCGGTTGCTGAGGAGCTGAGCGAGCATCTGTTGAATATTGTCCAGGGCCTCTTGCTGAGTTCTAGAGGTCTGCTCCTAAGCTTCCAAACGCTGACGAAGGTCGTCATTGGCGTTATCGGCCATATTAACCGATGCTTTGTCCGTTCGCACAGAACTGACCGTTGCTGAAGAGGCATACCCGCTGTCTTCTTCTTCTCCATCAGATGATTGGGGTGATCGCCTGGACTGTGGCGAGATCAGGGCCTTTGAGGAAGAAGGCTGTTCATAATTATAGGGTATCGCTACCCTGGATCTGGTGTTTCGGAAAACACCTTCTTCGCGCACCAAGACTTCACCTAAGCCCGGGCTATAATCTGGATCTGGGGAGCCGAAAGGGTATCATCAGATATATGACCTTCCCTGTGTCGCTCTCGTCCTCTTCCGGTCATGTTGACGGATGCGAAGGCTGGGTCTCGCGAAGCACTCCTTTCATGATGTCTCTTCATGGCATGTGCGGACAACCGGTCAAACACCGATTGACGGTGCGGAGGCGCCACCTTGATTGGATATTGCTGACAATGGGCTGAATGGATTGTCACAAGTCGGCATCCTCTTTGACAACAGGGGGAGGTGGTTTGGAGAGACTCCAATTCCCGCTTGTTCGTCAAGAATTGTCGCAGGTTAGGCTCAACAGAGCCTGAACAACCCCGTGGAGAGGCCTTTATGGAGCGTACAAGGGATGATGCTCCGTTCTTCTTATCCCTGCAGAAGGGATTAGTACTGAATAGTACTTTGGCGCTAGCTTCGCCGACAGGTGCGAGCTTAGTGCCTGATGAATCGGGGAGCGGAGCACGCTGTGGTGCTTTGCCCGCTATTCTGCTGCGAAGGGGATCAACCTCAGATAACACTGCGGTCTTAGCCTTGCGGCTGCGAACCAGTGAATTCGTTGTGGTACAATAGCTTCGCTTGTGCGAGCGAGGCTAACAGGAGGCTTTGCTGCCTTTGATTCAGATGACGGTATGATTGCCGTCGTGACTTTATGGCTGGCAGCATCGTCAGGGCAGATGGGCATCTTACCCTTTTCTTCGCGAGAGAGGCGCAGTTTCGGCGTGACTACTCCGGGAGCTTTGGTTGAAGACTCCTGTTTAGGCTTCCATATCAGCCTTGACAGGGACGCCTAGGTTCGCAAGGAACCTGAATAGCCACAAGCGGGACTGCGGGGTGCTGGCAGGATTCTACCTCTGGTTTCTGATTTGAAACCTTGGCCATGAAGACCTTCCTGTGCTTCCGTGCTCGAAGCATCAGGCCACCCCCAGAGAGGACTTCTTCAAATCTTCCTTGATCGGTCTGGATGACCAGGTTCTCAGAAGTGCAGGATCTGGGCTGCGGGCATGTTTCCTTTTGCGCGAGAGAACTGCGGCAGGTTTGCAGAGAACCTTTTCCGTCTCCGCAGAGACTTGCTTGAAGATTTAGCCAGAGAAGATCTGGCTGCACGGCTTTTCTGAATTCAGAGATAGACCCGAAGGTCTGTTCGTCGCATTGCGACACTTGATTCTCAGCAGAGGAGAATACATTCCCCAGCGGAGTCGCCATCTTGTTTTCCATTATGTTTGCAAAGGGAAAAAACTTACAATAAAAGTTTGAGGAGCTAAATTACAAGTATTCTCAAAAGATTACAAGTAGATCTCCTCAGAGATTCTGGGAAAATGTGCCGATAGGAGTCTGGTCAGCGCGCGACCACTTTGTCCCTTTGACGATGCGAGCGATGAGATTCCTTCTCGCCTGGTTCCGGGAATCAGAGATAGAGGATTGGTAGAACCCTCTTGCTACTTCTCAAAACCGCCTTCTGTGAGGAATTCCTTCTCGCCTGGTTCCGGAGATTCCTTGAAGAAAAGAGGTTGCTAGGGTATCACCACCCTGAAAGGAGAAGTATTTCTCTTGAAAGGTCTCTGAGTTAGAGAGCGCACGGTGCGTATGAAGAAGCCCGATCTTTGAGAAGACGCCAATCTCGCCGATGATCAATCGATGATCCTCCTCGATCTCCTCCGATCCCCTTCTCCCTTGTGCCCCTGACGGGCTATTTATAGGGAGAGCAAGGGTATAATCGTCCCTTGAAGATATGGAAACAGATTGAATCAAATCTGTTTAAATCTGGAAAGTAGCCTTGCTGCGAGGCTAAGATAGCTTCTGCGGAGCTAGAATTGGCAGGTCGGTTGATCTGTTTTGATCCTTTCCATATCGCTGGGAGATTCTCCTTGATCCTCTTACTCGTTTCAAGAGAGTCAAGAGATAGCGGCAATCACCTGCCGTATTTGAATCCTGATTGGATTAGATTTGATTGAATCCAATCTCATCAAGAGATTTGATTGGTCAAAGGTTGACCGTAGCAGGCTGATAGCGGAGCTGCCCGCTTTGAAGCTCATAGCGGAGCTAGAGGCAATCTTTGGCGAGGTCCGAAAAGAGGCTTTTCGGCGAAGCTATCAGTTAGCTTCTTGGCGATGCTCTGGATGATGCTAGCCTCTCACACGAGGCTATCTCCTTGGGCTAATGTAATGCTAAATGCTAGCATCTTAGACCTGCTGAGGTCTGTTTAGAAACAATCCGGGTTCACTGTTCTGCTTGCTGGATCAGTGGAGTCCAAACCGCTTCCCTGTCCCTTGGAGGTGGGTGAAAAACTGGTCTTCAGCTCGTCTGTCCCTTGTCTTTTGTAAATGTCAACAAGTTTAGACATCGTTCGGACCAATGAGAATCTTGTTTTTTAAGTGTCAACA